>ML682035.1:5705605-5906522 GCA_007922195.1 Podocnemis expansa | reverse complement strand
GATCATGCCGCCTTACCCTGCCTAAGGGGTTGAGAGGCCAAAGACTCATGACCGTGGTGCCTTACCCTGCTTGAGGGGTTGAGAGGCCAAAGACTTTGGGAGTGTTCTGTCTTGCCCTGCCTGAGGGGCTGAAGGCTATAGACTGTTTTTGCGTGGCCTTGCCCAGTTTGAGGGGCTGAAAGGCTACAGACTGGAGAGTATACTGCCTTGCCCTGCTCAAGGAACTGGAAGGCAGTGGACATTAAGGGAGTCTTTGCCCTGTGAGGAGGCTGACTCCATCTACTGTGGTGGTCAGCCACGCTACAGTGATGTTAATGTGGTCATCACTTGTTTATATTGTAATGCCTAGGAAGTGGATTTCTTGTGTGGACTGGCCAGGGTAAGGTTGATGGTGGAGGGAAAATTGATGTGATCTGAGTGGAACTCTTTAAGAGATTCTTTCCTGGGGTCTAGATGATGAAATGTCATCAGGTAGCGTAGGTAGAAGAGAGGTACTAGGGGTGAGACTTCAGGAAGTGATGTCCTACATCAACCAAAAAATTTTGGCATACTGTGGTATGCTGTGGGTACCCATTGCTGTGCCACTGACTTGAGGGTATATAGCATTTCCAAACATGAAAAAGTTGTGGGTCAGGACAAAGTCCAGCCACTGGGTGTGCCATGTTATCATCTGGGAAACTGTATCTTATGGCTTGCAGTCCATCTTTGTGTTGAATGCTGTGTAGAGAGCTTCTACATAAATAGCAATTAGGATGGTGTTTTCTCAGCAATTGCCAGTGGATTGCAATTTTCTCAGAAATTCAGTGGTATCACGATCACAGCTGGTGGCATAGGGGGACCTGAGGAGGGAGTCCACATAGCTGGACAATCCTGATGTGAGAGTGCCAATGCCTGAGATGATGGGGCATGCAGGTTTCCCAGGGTAGTGGAAAGTTACCATACTTCACCAAAAAGAAAACAACCTTCAAAACAGGAATTCAGGGTGAAATTGCACAGTTGGAACTCGTATGCAAACATGACACAATCAGACTTGGTTGGAATAGGGACTTAGAATGCCTGGCTCATTGGTAATTGCTCCTTGTCAAACATTCTCCTCTTCTAATCAGTTGTTGGGAATGGGCCTCATCTACCCTAACTGAACTGACTTCATTAGCCTTTTCCCTCCCCACTGTAATATTTTTCACCTGTCCTTGCATGTGTACATGCTAACTGTAGTTTCCACTTCATGCATCTGATGAAGTGGGTTGTAGCCCACGAAACTTATGCCCAAAGAAATTTGTCAGCCTTTAAGGAGCCACAGGACTCCCATCATTATTTTTATAGCATCCATAGCTATTATAGCTATTTTTATAGCATCCATAATATTCTCAATGATTTGGAGAGAAGCAATATTTAAAACATGAATATTTAAGATCATGCCTAAGTAAGTCCTAACTGGGTTGCATTCTGAGGGATGGTCCCATATGAAAGAGGAGAGAGAGGATTTGATGAAGGGTTAGAAAGAAGATACCATTGGACAGGTGGGGGAAGGCACTAACTGAAGTAAAGCAAGAGGAAATATGGAAGGGGATCTATAGTAGATATAGCACCTTACTCGCATTTTGGTAACAGCCACACAGGGCCACTAGTACAGTTGAAATTAATTATTCCACAGCAAGACTGAAATCTCTGACCCAACTAGAGTTGGTCATCTATAGTTTTCAATGATAAGGGTCAAAAAACTGAAAACCAAAATTTATTTAGTTCTCTAAAATGGAGCCTTTGATTTTTACACTGAACGCTTTATGGGTTTTGTTTGATGGCTATCATCTTCCTTTTCTGCTTTCTCGCTATCTATTGCCCCCATGTTTTTCACTAAAAACAGCAGAAATATTTTGCAGGGGAGAGAATAACTTTGCTTTCTCTACAAATGACATCAGTTTTAGCAATGTAAATACCTTGCGCCGTGGAATGATATAGCACAAAGGTAACAGCAGCTGAGAAGAGCAGCAATGTCCAAAATTTTACTCATGCATAAAATGTGATTCTACTCAGGAAAGGCACTATTGTGGAACTAAGTGTTTTGTGGAGCTAAGTACAATACTCCATGTACATTTTGCCTTGCTGAGTTCATGTACATTTTGCTCAATTTACAAAGAAAAAGATGCCAGCCCTGTAAACTGAACCTGAGTTCTGAGAGTCAAGCTGGGGTTTTCCTCTTCTCAGACAGCCAATTAATGGTCTCAGTGACTCATATCTACCCTATTAGACTTCAGTGAGGTTGCAGTAGTGGCACTGAGGACAGACTCTGAAGACCATGAAGATGAACACATGTAACTGAAGGCATCATTTGACCTGCACAGCTGTTATTGTGCATTAGTTATCATGGAAGGTAGTCACCATCATCTGAAATGTCAGCTATTAGCCAGTGTGGAGCAGGGTTCTTGATTAAACAGAGCAGGGGTATGAAAGCTGCGGCCCATGGGCTGAATCTGGCCTGCCAAGGGCGTTGATCTGGCCTGCACAGCTGCTGCCTGGGCTGTGCCTGGGAGCTCTCTACAGCAGCAGCAAACAACAAAGACAGGCTGCTGCCAGCAGAGCAGGACTAAGTGTGCTTGTGACTTGGATCATGTGAGTGAGTCAGAGCACAGGGGAACAAAGGGAGCGCTCCAGCCAGAACCTGACTCAGCTCTGTGATGGTCTGCCAACCAACTACAGTCACAGCCACAGCAGGCTGGTCCAGCTTCCCAGAGAGCCACCACACCACCCCTCATCCCGACTGTTCATTGACAATTAGTTGGCATGCTAATTTGATTGACTGCACATTGCATGAATCACAAAGAAGAAAGGAAAAACTGAGTGACAGTGAGTGGGTGGGGAGGCAGGAGCCCAGCCAGCCTGTGGCTGTGACTGAGACTGACTGCTTCCCACCAAGGGGTAGGGTAAGTAGAAAGGCGGGTCCAGCAGCATTCAAGCAGTGAAAAGCAGGTTTGGGACCTGCACAAAAAGAGAAGGTGAGTCTGGGAGTCAGCGTGGCAACGGGAAACCCACTGGGCATGGAAAAGAGAAGGGGTTGCAGAGCCTGTGTGGTTGGGGTGGGAGAAGAGAGCCCATATCTCACTAATTAGATGCACACAGGACTATGTAGGGTGATGGGAAATGAGATAAGAAGTGTAGGTGAGGAAAGAAACAGGAAGGTCATAGGAAGTTTTAACTTTGAAGAAGGACATCTTGTGCTGGAGGAACGAAAAATTCAGTCCTATAGCCCAACTAAGGTCTTGGGTCTGATCTTCAAAGCCATTAATATGCCTGGTCTCAGTTACGTCCATCGACAGTGAAGATCCTCCAGGACAGTTGGGCTCTTCTGGGGCCATGTAGCTTTTGAATCCAATCAGAGAGACCAGGCACTATCTGAATTCAAACATGAATATGAATTCCAAACTCTGAAGTCTCTCTTTGAAGCTGTGACCTAGAAAAAGCCTGTTTAAGCATTGCAAAAACCACTACAACAACTGTTGCAATGCTTAAACAGGTTTATTCTTTGTCAAGACTTCAGAAGTAGAATTCGTATGGAAATTTGACACTGTCCTCTCAGATTTGAATAGCAACATTGCCTGGTTTTCTCAATACAAACAGTGATTGTCGCCTCTCTCACCCTCCACAGTTCCTATCTGTTGTTCCATTCAGCTTTAATCAATAGAACCTGTTTGATTTGCAGAAGTAATATGACCTGATCCTGTGATAACACTTCACTGCAATTATCTTTCCCTCTTATACTGTATTTTTTTTTCCATTTTCAAGCATCGTATGAAGGGGGATCTCTCTCATGAAAGCTCATATGATAGATAAATTTATAAGACTTTGAAAGTACCTCAGGACCCCTTGTCTGAGGGGCTGATGTCCCCCTCTGGCATCAGTTCCTGAATGATGTTCAAGCTGTATTCTCTTCAGGGTCCTGATCTTTGACCCCTTTAGTGGGTTCAGGCCATACCCTCATAGGATTTCTTGGAATTCAGACCAGTCTCTGCCCAAACCGGCTCAGTATGTCAACTTTGGGATTACTCCAACAGGGAGCCAAAAGTGCATATCGATGAAAAAATATTGACCATTTATGGTAGAGGACATTGCAAGTGGGAAATCCGTGCAGATTCAGGCCACATCTTAAACTTATTTCATGAAAATCTGTTTGAGTTTTGCTGCTATGAATATTTCAGTTTGGTGAAAAATGCATAAAACCTCAAAAGTCTGCATTATGAAACTGAAAGAAGAAATTCCCACATTCTCACACACAGCAGACTTTCACAGCTATGAAAACAAACTCAAGCTTACTTCCTACAGTGCCAATGTCATTTAAGTCGTGACAGGAAGCTTTTTATGGGGTGCCTTTAAAATGTGATCACCAAAGCCATGATGCTGGGAAGCTAGAAAACATGTTTAACTAAAAATAGGTGAGTAACCTGTGTCAAATCAATGGGACTATCTGTGTGCTTGAAGGACAGGGGCTGAAAATGGGACACAACTCACGTGGTTGGATGGACTTGTTTTTGTCCCAGACCAGTATGATACTAAGGTACAAAAACAGTGCTTGTTAAAGCATGCCATGGCACATGGAGGGGCACTCAGGTCTGAGCTGGCGTGCCATGGAATTGTTTGGAAAACTAGTCGAAGAGTTCTGGATTGGCTCATGAATATTCAGCAGTTTATTTGGAGACTTCAAAACAATTATAGGTATCGAGGTGTGCCATAGCAGAGGAATGGTTAGGAATGACTGCTCTACTGAAACTAATTGGATGGTGTATATAGCTTATATAACCCCACATCTTTCCCTCTTACTGGACAGTTGTGACCATGCAGCTAGTGGCTGGGGGGACCTAGGAAACTCTCAAAAACTTTGAGGAGCTGTTGTCTCTTGAGATACAGCTGGGTTGCTTTCAGCAGCACATAGAGGAGGCAAAACGCAGCAGCCAGATACAAAAGAAGAAAGGAAGGTTTTGCTATATTCTCCAGCACAAACTTCACAGTCCTGCAGTTTCTGCAGTACTGAAAAGCTCTGAATCCCTTTGCTCACTGAGCTTACCTTCCTTTTAGATCTGCTTTAGCCATCAGGCTTAGTAATATAATGATCCCCACCCCTTTTCTTCATGTGTTCAGGGTTTGTTTGCAAGTAACTTATTGGTAGTGTACAGCATGGAGAGACTTCTGAAGTCAGCCAATTAGCCAGATTTTGTCAAGAGGTCCAATCTTCTGTGTGACCTTATCTGCCTTTCCCTGACATAAGACAATAGCTGTGTCCTCAAGAAACCTCTAATTAAACAAGAGGAGGAAAGAAACTTCCCTAGTGGAGGGGTGGTCCTGTTACTGCAGCATTTCTTGCACCTTTCCACTGAAGTAGCTGGGGCTGGCCATGGTTGTCAGAAGTGAGGATGCTGACCGAAATGACCACTGGCCTCATCCAGTCCATATTCCTACGCTGTCCACCAGCCTTTGCACCCGCTGCCAAAGGTGGGCAGCTAAGCTCAGCACATTGGGTTGTCAAAAGCCACTGCTCCCTTAGAATCACTTTCTACCCCTTTAGCTCCCACAAAGTAAGTCACATCAGCCAAGTCTTTGACCTGCTCAGTCACTTAGCTCCCCTCTGTGGGTTTCCACTGGGTGGTGCAGTCAAGCTTTAAGGCAGGAGCTCCTGGGCAACGCTTTTCCCTTGGAGCCTTGGTCTGCCCCTTCCACTACCTACCCCCCGCTGAGCTGCTTTGTTTCTGTTTGTGCAGTTTAGTCGGAGTGGCTGGCCTGAGAGCCTGTGCCTGATCTCCAGTGTGTGGCCAACCACATCCATTTATCTTTTGACTTCATTCCTCTGGCATTATAAATAATCAATAAATTAGCTCCAATCCTCATATACCTGTCAGGCCATTTTCCATTTAATAAATTGTAATAACAATAGAATCATTCAAATTCAGTGGCACTTAAATTCCCAAGAGACGCTGAGGCTGCACTGTGCTAGGCACTGTATTTAATTGGAGACAGTCCTGCCCGAAAGAGCTTACAATGTAAACAGAAAAAAGAGACAAAGGGTGGGAGAACAGTAGCTTTATCATGTCCAGTTTATACTCAGGGAACTGATTCCTATGGAGACAAAATGATGTATCCAAGGTCACCTAGGTGTCTGTGGCAGAACTGGGATTTAAACCCAGATCTGCTGAGGTCCGGCTGAGTGTTGAAACCATACGGTCATCCCTTATCACATAGTCTATTAGCATCTGTCTATAGTGCAATTAAACACATGCAGCTGGTCTGTGTCTGCTGACTCATGCTTATGGGGCTCAGGCTAAAGTGTTGTTTAACTGCCAGTTAGACATTTAGATGGTGTGAGGCAAGTCATCTTCACTGAAAACAATTCAAGTGTGCATTCATGTGATGGAGGAAAGTTTTATACTGAAGGGTAAATGGAAAAGGTGTAAGTACGGTTGTGCTGGTGATTGGAGTTGAAGATCTGGATGTAGGCATTGTAATAGAAAGTGAGAGCCTAAGACATTAATCTAATGCAACAGGCCAAAAATGAGGTCTAAGTCCTAAAACAAAACAAAAAGGCAAAATACAAAACATAAGCCACAGTATGGTAAAAAATATATATATAAAAATGTGCAGTAGTCAGTAAAAAGTCATAAAAATTACCAGTCGCTAGCTAAAATTCAAGTGTACCTAATATTCTGCTACTTCAAAATAGTATAAACAAAAAGTACTCAAACACCATGGCAGTAGCACTAAATAACTAACAATTTGACCTTGTCACTCTCATATCAATATACTAAAGTAAAATGTGTTTGTTCAATCTCTCATACATAAAAATAAATAGAACTAAATGCCAGCAAAAACTGGGAACTGGCTAGGGAACGGGGGCCAAAGCAAAACCTGGCCATAAAAGTATATCAAAATTAAAGTTAGAAAAAGAAAATAGCTTTGTCTAGCTTAGGGGATGGCAGCAGTCCTGCTGCCAAATGGTGCCGTACCCAGGGCCGGTTTAAGGGGTGAGCCAGTGTGGCACCGGCTT
The DNA here is from genome assembly GCA_007922195.1 of Podocnemis expansa. NCBI lineage: Eukaryota > Metazoa > Chordata > Testudines > Podocnemididae > Podocnemis > Podocnemis expansa. Next base: position 5,899,495 of record ML682035.1, on the reverse strand, counting down.
GGGGCGCTGAAGCTTAGGGGTGCTGCAGCTTAGTGGCGCTGGCACACCCCTGTGCGCCCTCCCCACCACTGCCTGTAGGATGCATGGGGAGGATGTGGGGCCAGAGGCTGGCCATCAGCAGGGGTTGAAGGGTGGTTTAGCCCTGGGGCCATAGTGGCGTCTGCATGGATTGGCCAGGGTGAGATGTACTGAGGACCCCCACAGCTCAACCTCACCTCTGTCACCCAGCCCCACCCCTCCTAACCCCACAAGCGTGCCCCAGGTGGTGGAGGCACAAAAGCAAAAGTTGGCCTGGGGCACCACAACCCCTTGAGCTGTCCCTGCCTTATCACACCATTAAAGAAAGCAGTGTTTCTCAACCTTTGAAGTAGGCAGTACCTCCTAACTTCCAAAAATTTTAATAAGAATCATAACACTCAATTGCATCTTAGCTGGGAGCTGGGACTGGGTGAATCAGGCAGATGCCACATGGACCCTCAGCCTGTGTCTTGCATACCCTCGGTGTAGCGCATACGAGAGATTGAGAAACTTTGCATTAGAGACTATATATGTTAAGTATACTCACAAGATTTTAAGTAATACTTTTCATCATGATTCTTTGCAATGAACCTCACTTAAGTGTCTTTGTTTTCAACAATTATGTAGTCATGTCAATTCATTCAGCTGTAAAGGAGCATCTTGGGGAATTGCGCAGATTGGATCAGCCCACACACAGAAAGCTCACGTACACAACCCCTAATTAGCAACGTCTTTCGTTTGCCTGATTAATGACTGACTCCCAACACATCTCTCTCAACACCCATTATAATATCTTCCTGGAATGTTAGGATTTTATGTAGCAACCCTACCACCAGTCAGCCTAAGAAAGAAGGAGCTCTTCTTGCAAGAGAGCTGGTCAGATATAGAGTTGCCATTGCTGTACACAGTGAAACCACATGTGCTGAGAAAGACAAATGACAAATGAAAGCAGGGTTCGCATTCTCTTGGCTGGGATGGCCCCAGCCCAGAGACAGGTCAGCTGAATGTTCACTCTGCCATTCTCAACCCAATTTTTTTTCAAGCTTAAAAAAATCATATAATCATAAAAACTGGAAGGAACCATGGCTATGTCTCTATTGGGGGGCCCTCTGAAGTCAACTTAACAAGGTTGACTTTTAGCTGACCTTGTTAAGTCTTCCTCAGGGTATGTCTGCACTGGACATAGTGTAGACATACTCTGGACCAGGGCCCGAGCCCTGTCTCCTGCCCTGTCCCAGGTCATGATCAGGCTTCTAGTGCCCAATTCAGCCCCAGCTGCCAGCAGCAAGGGGCTGGGAACTTGAGCCAGCTCCCAGCCCCTCGAAGCAGGAGGCTGGGAGCCCAGTCTGGCACCAAGCCCCTTGCGGCAGGCAGCGGGGACCGGGATCTGGCTCCTGCCACCTGAGGAAATGCTGCCACAAGGGTGAGAGTCCAGTCAAACTGGTCAACTTCACCATGAGAGGTCATCGAGTCCAGTCCCCTGCACTCATGGCAGGACCAAATACCCTCTTAAACCATCCCTAACAGGTGCTTGTCTAACCTGCTCTTAAAAACTTCCAGTGATAGTGAATCCAAAACATCCCTAGGCCATGCTCCAGCTGGAAAAGGCAGGAAGGCATATGGATTCCTCTTGGATGAGTTCTCTTGTGAAAATCTCATGGGATCAAACTTCTGCAGGAAGAGAGTTCAAAGGCTGGTGACAATGGGTTTTATTTCCTACACTAGGGCGTTATTTGGGTTGACTCCAAGAAGAAACCCAGCAACTTTAGACAACTAGACCATGTGCATTTCACAACATTGCCACCCTCATCTCAGGCACAAGATGCAATTCCAGGTGCTGAGGTGAGGATGTTTCAGTCCAGAGTCAGATGGGCTTCTGGGACTATAGGTCCAACACCAAGGAGGAGGTGCTGACATGGAAAGACTTCTAGGACAGCAGCAGGGCAAAAGGAATGTGAACTTCCCTTTCACCAGGGGTTAGCACTGGCTAAAATGTGAGCTGTTCTGATCAGGGAAATGCAATCACCCGGTTAGCTGGGGTGGTGATGTCTCACCATGTCCCCGGTGCAGCCTGCTAATGAAAGAATGAGTCCTTCTGTTGGCATCAAAGAACTAGTGCGCCTTTCCCATTGAGCTGTAAGCGCCTTTGAAAAGAACACCCACAGCATAACACCCATAGTATCAGCTGAAATATTTGCCCCAACACATGAATTCACTAGAGGTAAGTGACTGTGTAAAACTAGACCTCTCCACACTTCCCTCTGTCACTCTATGATACTCAGAATCTTTGGTCTTGATCTCTGGCCTCTTTGGTGGGTGCAGGTCATACCTTCATAGGATTTCTTGGAATTCAGACCAGTCTCTGCCCAAAACCACAGGGTATGCCAACCTTAGGACTACTCCAACCTGAAGAATCTCTGGCTACTGACCAAACATAAGGTGTGCCCGCATGGTCGGGTAGGGCTGAACATCACTGTGAATGCACTGTAGGTGTGTCACCGGCCCCACAAAGTGCAAATTGGGTATGAACCTGTCCAAGGTGAAAGTCTGGCTGCAGCCAGAGTTCAAGAGGGTGAGGCTGTGTGTTTGTTCAACCTTCAGAGGGACTATGAGTTTTTGAAGAGTGTATTTCCTGGCCCTGGGGATGACCATGTATATTTGCCCATAATTGCAATCCACATATGGCAGTCCTGGGGAAAGTACCCCTTCTGGCCACACTTCCAGTATCAGTCCCAGTTGCCACCCTCTTAGGAATCCCCTTGCAATGAATCTGAGCCTGTGGGTGGGCTTACACTGTCCTGACTCAGCTTGGCAGGGACCCCGTGGTCATTCCCAGAGGGCAAGCTGGCCAGATGAGGAGGAAAACGCGGTAGCTGCCTTGTTTTGGCATTACAGTACTACCTTTTCTTGTGAGTGTCATCTTTCTGTGGGCTTCTAAGCTTCTGGGGTCACAGATTTGGTCTTTCAGCCACCAGGTTGCCCTCCATCAGGGAGATTGCCTCTGATGTCATCTTTGAGTGGTGTCATTGGACCCATTCCTTCCCCCCGCAAACAGGTAGGACCTGTACAAACTATTTCAGGGTGATCCATTCAGTGACCTGGATCCCAGTCTATTGTTTGAGCTCTAACCAACACCAGCAGTCCTCTTGAATTTGCTGGGCCACAGCCCTAGGCCTGCCTCCTGGGAGATAGCGCACACGATGGAGCCGCAGACAGTTAGTCTCATGGTTCAATTCTCTTTGGTTCATGATTGCCTCCTGGACTTCAGAGTATTTCAGGGCTTCGGGGGGTCCAGATTGTGGTTAGCATACCAGGAGTGAGGCCAGTGCTCAGGAGGCCATCTTGCCACCGTGACGACCCTCTTGAGGATCACAAGAAAGACTTCTGTGTTGTCCCTTGGTCCCATCTAGGAGAAGGGTACTGGTAAGCTCACCAATCCTTCCGCCCATCTCTAGTCATATTAGACTGAGGGTGGCAGCTGTGGTGGGTCTCAATAGTGCCATCATTTGTTGGACACTCAGCTCCTGGTGGCTTGGATACTGGGCAGCAAGCTTCGGCATCAGCCGCTTCTGCTGCTGGTCTGCCTGAGCTGCTTGTTGTGAAGTCAACTGCTGGATTAACCGGCCTTGCTGTTGGGTGGCCTCTTGCCAGAGGTTGATTGGGGGCCACAGGGTCTCCTCAACCAGTGGATCCCAACTGAGGGGCCTCTCCCCCACCAGCAGACCAGCACTGGTGCGGAGGGGTGGCTGGGATCAGAGACCACCTGCAGCCTGGCTGGTTGGCCCCTGGGGATGGCAGGGCTGACTGGTGCATGAGGCACAGCTCCCAGTGTGACCCAAAGACCCCAGTTGAGGTCGCATACTGCATGCATCAGTCAGCCCTGTCACCCCTGGGGGCTGACTGGCCAGGGTAGGGCGAACCTAACCTATCCTTGGAGGTGGATTGCCCAGCCCAGAGGTGGAGCGGCAGCCAAGAGGTTGGCATCTGCGCCAGCCTGCCCTGTTCCCCTCCCCAGTGCTGGCATGGCAGAAAGCCCCCCCATTGTAGTGGCCTGTGCGGTAACACATCATTGCCTGTTGCCGTTGGCTCTCCAAGAGCCACTTCAAGTTTTTCTCAGCCTCCCTTGGTATTTCCTGAGAGCTCAAAGCTAGAAAAAGAATGGGAGGTCCTCTCTTTACCCAAACCCTTCCTTTGGGGAGCTTCCTCAGGGTCCAAACATTGCCCACATTCTCCTCCATGTGTCGTGGGGTAAGCCCACCCCATCACCTCCTGCTGGGGAGACTCAAAGGGGGAACGAGGGAAACGGGGCATCTCCACAGCCTTAACTATTCCTTGGGGTTCCCCCCAGCTGAATTAGCACCAGGATGGCTCAGTCAGCTGTCCTTCAAGTCAGGGCAGCTGAACCTTACAATAAGAGACCATCTCAGACCTAGATCTGAATGTAGTGTGACCTGACAGCCAGTGACAATGATGGACTCTGGGGACAGGGCAGCACAGCCCAGTAGCCAGGGTCAGTATTAAGGGATGTCCACTAAAGAGGCTCAGCATCCTAGGTAGAAGTGCTCAGACTGTCGTACTCCAGTGAGCCCTAGCCCAGGACCCTCGTGGTGTTGGCAGGGTGTTTCTAGCATTCAGTCAGCAAGCATCCATCCACAACATGCTGACCTGTATTCCGCACCTCACCTGGTTTCACCATTCGGGCCCCGGGGGCTACCTCCTACCCTGTCATTGTGGGAGTCACCTCAGAGGTCTCCAGGGTGATACCCTGGTGATCTGGGCTGCTGAAGATGGTTGGTCGTTGACCAGTCTGGTCTCTTGGGCTCTGGGCTCCTGGTGGCTGTGGCTTGCACAGCTCCTGGCTCAGAACCTTCTGCACACGTCCTGCCTTCGTGCTAGTCAGCCCTGAATAAGACCGACAGCTCATTTTTATAGCAGGGCAGCAGTTGGAGTATGCGTAGCAGACTCTGTGGGAAGGTTGGGAGGGACTTCTGCAACCCATAGATTTGGCTGGACTCCTGGAGTGGCGTAAGCCCATCCTGTCATATGCCCCAACATAATTATGAGGAGGCAGGCTATTGGGAGAGAAGGATGGAGCTGCAATAGCTGACAGAGGAGACAAGCAGAAAGAAGAGTCTGAATGGCTTTCTGTCAAAATAACACTTGGATAGTGGTAGCTGTAGGGGATAAGTGGTGGAGCACAGACCCTTCTGAAATAAGATCCAATGACCTTACCTCCATGGCCAAACACAGCTTTGGCATAATCAGGGTGAGTGATTACTAAGGAAGCCATGAAACACCCAATCCATCTGGGTAGGCATAGGGATACTCTTTTGCCCAAGACAGTGTCTGGTTTAATTCATCATCTTGAAGGAGCTGCAATGATAGAGAGTTTAGGGAGATGGGGTAAATTTCACCTCATCATGGAAAGCCTGCAGAAGTCTCTTTGGGCCGTCTGAGCTGTTTATATGAGAGGTGGAGAGTAGATAGAGTAGACTTGCAAAGAGAAGCTCTGCACCTCAAGATGGAGGGGAAAATTCCATGCTGGCCGTTAATTGGCTGGAGTGGACAGGACACAAATCTACACATGGGTTTTGCAGCTGAGAAGGAAGCTTTTTTGCAGCCCTGTGCTCTCTGCAAATCAGGACTGGAAAGCTCAACTTTCCTCTTGCACTGGAGAAAGGATACAGCTGGCTGGAAAAACTAATATTTTTCAGCAAAATTTCACACAAATTTTTCAAAGTTTCCTATAAGTCTTTGAAATGAAAACCTGAAAAGCAAAGCTACAAATGTTGGTGGTGTTTGATACCTGTTTTCACTCACTTGCCCTAGGCTGAAAAAAATGGTCCGTATAAAAATATTAGTTTCTGCATTCATGTGGGAAAAGAAAAACTATCAAGACTGTAATTGTCCTGTGCAAAATTTCTGTTTAACACAAAAACCATTCGAGGGATCAAAGCTGCATATTGATGAAAACAACATTAAGCACTTCTAGTAGAGAACATTGCAAGAAGGAAAACTTAAGAACCAAACCCAATGTTTTAAACTGACTTAATGAAAATCTGCTTGAGTTTTGTGCTATGAAAATTGTAATTTGGTGTAACAAAGCATACAGCCTCAGAAATCTGCATCAGGAAATAATGAAATTGTTTGAGAGAAAGATTCCCCACATTCTCTCACACAGCACAGCTTAGCAGCTATGAAAATAAACTCAAACCTGGTGAATGAGCAGGTGAATGAGCCCTTGATGGAGCAGATGGCTTTGTTCATTCACTTGCTCGCCCACCAGTTTGATTTATGTCATTATAGCCTAGAAATGCCCCCCCCCACCATACATTGGATAAAAAGGGCAGTCTGGGTGCAAAAGAATAATGGGACACAAATCTGACATCAGAAATAACCACATTCAAAAACCAACAGGGGAACACTTCAGTCTTTCTGATCACTCCACTTCTGATTTGGTAATAGCTATACTCAGACAAATGAATAACAAATCAAAGCTTCAAAGATAAATTGCAGAAGTGGAATTTATATGTAGATCTGACACAGTGGATTCAGGGCTGAATAGATTATAGATTCTTTTCCTATTACAAGAGGTAATTTTGTTTTCCTCCTCCCTCAGCCCTACTAATTACTGTAATTCACTGGATGAATCCTAACAACTACTTTGAATTGCCTTGCCAGTCTGACTTGCTCCTATGCCCCAACACCTTATACATTGGACAAACAAGATGATCGCTGCGCAAAAGGATAAATGAACACAGAGCTGATATCAGAAATCACAAAAGAAAGAAACCAGTTGCTGAGCACTTCCATCTTCCTAATCACTCGATAAATGATTTGTTTATGACTGTCATTAGAGATGTAGCTGGGCCATCAAGACTGCAAGAAGAAACAGCTGAACTCAAATTTAATATAAAAACAACAGGCAGTTGTGTGGCACTTTAAGACTAACAGATTTTCTGTGAAAGCAGGACTTAATTAAGACTATGGGTTCTTTTCCCATTACAAAAGGTAATTTGACTTCAGGCTTCCCATGGTTTGAGCCTGTAAACTGCTCTGATTTGCTGTTACTGTATGACCTGATCCTATGTTTTACACCCCCTTGCATTTATTTTCATTTCATTCTGTAAGTTCCCTCATCTTCAAAGCATCTGACAAAGTGGAATTTTCTTCCATGAAAGCTCATGTGAAAAATAAATCTGTTAGTCTTAAAGTGCCACACAACTGCTTGTTTTTTTTATTGTCACTTTATGCCAAACAATCTGTCCCTTTCGAAGAAACAGAAGTTGGTCCATTAGGAGATTATCTTATTCATTGTTTCTTGGTAGAAAATCTTATGATCGAGATCCTCCAGTGGAGGCATACTGATTTATTCTTGCTGAGAATCTGAACTTTTCATTTTGTTAGTTAGAACCAAAATCCCATACAAAATGCTGGACCAGAGTCTGCCATAACCTGGATGTAGCAAAAATCGTGAATTGCAACCAGGAAATTCTGTAACTGCCTCAATTAAATTAAAAATAAGTTTTTAATGATCTGAATATCAAAGTGATTGAATGATACAGTGAAAACCATTGTCCTCTGTGTTATGTTCACAGTATAAAAAATTTTCTTTTTGCCCCTGGGTCTGGGAGAGGTGGAAGTTGAAGTGTCTGCGAAGGTGGGAGACTCCCAACAGTACATGAAATGAACTGGTATAACCAGTTTGTTGTGAAATGGAGCAGATTAACAAAATGAGAGAAACAGTGGCAGGCTTGGTGAATTCAGCTCTAAAAATCAGGCACCAGGCAGGGCAGATTAGAAGACCCTGAAGTCAGCGGGGACAATGATTTCTTCAAGCCTGCCCTTCGGTAGCTAGCCCCTGCCAGACTGGAGGCTTGAGAGAGGCTGCTTCCACACACCACATTACAAAGGTATAAACTGGGACTGCCTCTGAGACTGTCCCCTTTGGCTGTGCTGGAGGGAGACGTCCAGCCTGTGGCAGGTGGACAAGCCTCATTGGCGTTTCAGGTTGACCATGGCAGGCCCCTGAAGTGGTTTTGAGGGACTGAGTGACTTGTGGGGTCGGGGAAGAGGAAGTAGAGGTCTTGGAGGACAGAAGATATGTGGTTGCTCTTCACAGCCACCAGAGAGGCAGCCGTTTTGACTTTCTTAGTCACAGGGTGTGAGGCAGAGAGATACCAGTCCTGCACCTCAACCTTCAGTCCCACTGCCCCAGTGAGGTGTTACTGGAGAATTTCCAGTCCTGATATTGCTTTATACTGATAACCACTATTGTGATCTGCTCTAGAGGAATTTCTGGAGAGAGCCACAACCAGCATATTTTCTCTTGAAAGGTCATGGGTATGCCCTCCAATTGAGAAAAGATACACAAACAGTAATACTTTGAAAAACAAACAGCAGCAACAGTTTAGAAGTCAGTGGTTACATAAAAGAAAAAAGCAGAGATGGGCAGAACTTACTGAATTAAATGAATAAATAATATATTTAACACCATCCATCACATATCAATAAACAAAAATATACTTGCCATTACTAATAGTAACATTATCTAAAATTAGCTATCCTGCAATCATTAGGCCAGGTGGTTGCTGGATGGATAGTGAAGGGTCTCTCGGGACTACAGATACTCAGCTTTATTTACAGGCACATTGATATGCTCTTGGATGATACTATAAAATAAAAAGAATGTATATTTTTTAAAAAGATTAAAACAGAAAATAAAGAAAACCCTTCAAAAATCCCTCAGTGTAGTAATGGTCCTTCTGCACTGGTCAGTAGCTGTGGACACTGGTCGCACTGACCGCTGCTGTAATAGAGGATGCTACCTAATGGCTGTTCTCTACTGTCAGTGTCTCTTAGTAAATTAAAACTTATGCTGGATCTGGATCTGGATCTGGATCTGGATCTGGATCTATTTTCCTCCTCCCCAATGTCTTGCCTTCTGGCTTTATATACAGTTTGGCCATCCAAGATAAACCAATCAGATTAAAGATCACATAGTCACCTATAGCTCCCTGGGATTTTGAGGCCAATCAATTTTCAGTGATTTAAATACCGGTCAGAGGTTCTGCATATGAGAGGGTCTGTGGGGTGGGCAGGAGCGGAGGCAATGGTTGCAAACTCAAATCACCATGAGGGCTGCATGAGGACTAGAGCCGCACCACTGAAACCTTTTCATACAATGGTATTACAAACATCAGTAACAGTGTCGTTGTGGGCCTCAGGAAATAGCTTTAGGGGCTGCATGCGACCCAAGGGCTGCATGTTTGAGACCCCTAACATATACCTTCTGTCTAGTGGTCCCATACAAGTAAATGGGTTGTAATGTATTTCTATGGATTTTGTGGAGTCCTTCTCCACAGAAAGGAATTCAACATTGCATTCCAGCAGAATTCTGTGGAATACAATAAAACAAACAGGGAGTCCTATGGCACTTTCAAAGACTTTTGTGGGAGGGAATCCCACTTTGTCAGCTGCTCCAAGACGGGGAATGTGCAGAATTTACAATGTATTCCTACAGGATGTACTTTCCTGACCACCTTTTCCAAGTGCTGCTACTGGATTTTCCAGTAATGATTCTTATGAAAATAAAACTTGAATTCTAAAGCTAATTTTAAGCATCACAACATATTCTGATACTGACACCACTCTACTTATTCAAATAACTAAAGTCTTATTTTCTGAATTTTAAACCACTTCCAAGGCTTTTCTGCAAGCCTCTAACTCAGCAGTCTTTCTGGCAGTTCAGACAACTGAGACAGGATCTCTCACTACAGAGGCTGGAAGGTCCTTTGGGAAGAGGCATGAGCTTTTACAGTTCCACCCATGTGTAAATCCTGCAGTCTGACAAGGGTCTCCCCAGAGACTTTGCTGGTTTTTATTGACTCGTGTTGGTGAACAGGGGCAAAGCACCCCAGAGCTGCTGAGAAGGCACTCTGTCCGCATGAGAGCTGTTCCCCAGCATCTCTTGGTGAGCAGAAGAAAATGACTGTATGGACCAGACCTTATTTGCATTTCTTATATGTGGTTGGTTTGGGGAACTGTGGTGAGAATTTAGTTAAATTTTAAATTTAAGGGTAGTAAAATGCTATTATGCTTGTTAGGAACCAAAGGGTGAGAAAAATGCATCAACAATGCTGGTGATTAGCCGTCACCCTAACCATGACAGCAGTCTGAAGAGGTTGGGGTAATGAGGCCCAGAAGACTGCTATTGTTTTATGGTGGGATGATGTTATATGGTGCTGAGGATTATTCTTAGGTGCTATAATGCATGTCTGTTTCCAACATGTGTGTGGAAAGGCAGCTTTCATGAAGAAAAAGTTTCTCTATAGACAGCAGTAAATACAAAAGTGTTGTTGAGTGAAGGTGGTTGAGGAGGTTGGCTTCTTCTGTCCAGCTATGGCAATGGTAATGAGTTGGCTGGATGAACTGGTAGAGACTCTGGTACAGTTCAGCCAGTATTTTCTGGCCAGGCTGGAGAGAGCCGTGTTGGAGCCCTACCGACGGTGGACACCAAACTGTGAGTAGACTGCAATGGAGGAGGGGGAAGAGCTGCTGTAGGAATGCATTTAGTGGTTTGGATGTGCACACAGTCAGAGAATTGATTTTAAGAACATTGCTAAGAGTCTTGGGAGCAGGTTTGTGTGTGTGTTATTTAATAGCTTTATACAGATGATGTTGATTTATTGTCATCCCCCCCCCCAATTTATTCTGTGTCCCCTTTGAGCCCTTAGTAAAGTTTTCTTTGTTTTGTACAATGGACTACTGGGAGGCACTTGTAAGGAAGCCTATTGACTGTCAAGAGTATCCTGCGGGGTATGTACTTTTCCTAGGTTTCGGGATGAGAGTATGAACCAGCGTTTGTTAAGTTTTCGGGAGGAGCCTCAGACATTTGAATCAGCCATGTTTATTGCTGCTAACATCTGGTAGAATGTCACCCTGCTTTTGTTGTTGGTTTTCAGGAGTTATTTCAAGATTGATTGGGGGCCTTGTCTGTTTACCTTCCTGAGTTTTTCCCAGTTCTTCTCCACTTGTTTTAGTTCATATCATCCCGATCCAGGAATTAAAGTGTATGCATTTTATGTGGTCTTGATTTACTTTGGTTAATCAATGTCATAAGAGTCAAGGGCTCCCCCAAATGGGACCTGGCCTCAAACAAAGAACTTTGGAACTGTTAAATTACTAAAAAGCACAGCTCTGCTGAGCAGAGGGGGAGAGGCAAGGCCTCGAGGAAAGCAGAGAAACCCTGCTTCTGGAAATGGGGCTAAGTGTATCTGTAAACACTAGGGACCACTCAACTCTTGAAGGAAGTGCTAAGATGTTTATGTTGGCCTGTTGTTTTAACTTTTTCCACTGATTGTTAAGTACCTATGGATCCTTGCTTTGAAGAAGCTATTTGGAGTCATGGTATCACCTACTGGTCGCAAATGTTGAAGCAGGAGGCCAAATGCAATCAGGCCCGTGAAGTAATCCTAGCTGGTATGTGGGTGCTGCAGCTTAGAAACCGAGTCTAAGAGTGGGGCCATTCATTGGATTCCACTCTGAGAAAAGTACGAACACAGAGTCGATCACGTGAATGGGTGCCCACAGAGACTGAAGTCTAAGGTATAATTTGTTTTGAAGCACAAGCAAGTAGCCTAGAATTTTATAGGGGTCTTCGTGGACTGCTGTTGACGTATCAGGATGCTGTTAGGGCATATGGCAGCTTTTGCCCATTACATAGCTAATGGTGTGGCTGTTCTTGCTGTCTTCCTTTTTATCTCGCCCATTGAAATTTTGTAGCTTCCCATCTAAATAATGTCCATTTGTTAAATACATCTGCTTTCATGTCCATCTGCTCTGACATAAGTTCATTGTTTTCACTGGAGCCCTCTGCTGGCACCTATTCTTGGTTTCTCATTTCATGGACCAAAAGAGCCAACATATGCCTGATGCCATGATTTGTGTGTCAGTATAAAGAGCCAGAGCCAGGACTGTGCAATGTTCAGGATGTATTCCTTCCTCTACAAGGGTCTGTTTGTACCTCTATAATAAAAAAACCCTCCCCATTTCAGAGCCTGGGTCAGCAGATGCGGGTTTGGGTTGTGGGGATGAAAATTGCACTGTAGCCGTTTGGTGTCAGGCTGGAACTTGGACTCTGAGGCCCTCCCCACCTTTATGGACCTCAAAGCCTGGGCTCCAGCCTGAGCCCAAAATCAACGCTTCAGTTTTATAGTCTAGCAGCCCCAGCCTGAGTTATCTGACCCATGTCAGCTGCAGCTATGCTGTGGGGCTTTTGCTGCAGTGAAGACATACGTGGAATTTCCTGGTTCTTCGAGTAGAGTAGTCTAATTTCCTATACATAGTCATAGTCTAGCACCCCCTGCAGAGCCAAATTAAGGCAGAGGCTAAAAGGGGGGCTCTGGGCTCCAACCCCAAGGCACCCCCCACTCCACCCCTCCCCTCTGCTCAGCACCAGTTGGACTTGGGGGAGTGCTGGGAGTGTCCCTGCCCTGCTGGTGCTGGGGGGCAGGACCCTGGGACCAGAGCTGGGGCTCCCTGTTCCCACCCCACACCAGGGCCAGCACCTGTTTGCTTCACCAAGGGGATGGGGCTAGCTGGTGGCGGAGCAGCCTTCCAGGGCCAATGGCCCTGGGAGGCTGCATTGGAGGCCATGGCATGTGCCAGCTGGCTCTGCCCCCCACCACGACAAACTGGCCAGAGGGGGGCCAGCGCAAGAGCGCTCTCTGGCCCCGGGACAGGACCCCCACCTGAGATGGCTCACCTGCAGGCCATGCTGGGGGGAAAGGGTGCTACGGTGGGGGCGTTGGGCCCCTCATGGAGGAGACCTCGTGGAGGCATCAGTCCAGGGTCCCCAGGCAGGTTAATTTGGTCCTGACCCACTGATGGGACACTATTGCAGTAACATTGTATTCATACAGCACCTACAATAGGGCCCTAATCTCAGCTAGGGCCTCTAGGTGCTACTCAAATATTAATGTTAATATTTCAGCCTTATGGATATCAGAATTGGTGAGAGCATCACATTAGGATACAGAAGGAGCCTCAAACTCCCATGGGCTCTATAGAGCACTTCTGAAAGCCTGAATCCAGCTCAGCTTATATTTAGAAAATGCTGAGAGGATTCATTTAGAATTTGTTTAATACTCAGTGTGAAATGCCAAGAAAATTAAGATAGACACAAGCCCAGAAGAGGTTTCACAGCTGAATTTAATCTGTACGAAGATGACAGATCTCATGTGTTGATGAAACTGCTCACTGAATATTTGAGAACCTGTCTCTGCCCACACATTTCAACCCTAACATGTGCGTCTTCCTTTTTCTATCTTCCACTGTTGCTGATTTTAGTAATGCCGGGTTATAGGCATCAGGATCCATATGCACCTTGACAACATCGAGTATTGTACCAGAATTATTGTGAACTCTCTGGGCATTCTAATTCAGCTTCCTACCTTCTTTGTCTCTTTTACTAATCAGTTGCAAATTAGTTCCTGTTTGATGATATGATAAAGGCTTAAGTCAGTCTTTTGCTGCACTTTGGCAATGTGCTGTTTATGCAGTTTCTTGATTACTCTGGTAGAAAAGATGCCTTTTGTAGATAACATGTTTTGGTGGGCTGAAAATGCTTTTGGAACATGTGAAGAAGTGGGAGATATAATTTTTTATACAAATGATATAGATGCATATCCATTATTATATAATTACATTTTTTTTGCTACCTGGGTTCAAAACTTTTACTCTTGTTGGATTCACTGCAGGCTCCTGGAAGGCAGACAAGTGCTGGTACTTAACTGAAATACAAGTGTTGAAGGCCTTAGACTTTGTCTCTGATCAAGTTGAGCACAGGACCTTGTCCCTTGGGGACAACCTCAAATAAAGATCTTTGGAATTGTTGTTATTAAAAAGCAGAGCCCTCCCAAGCTCACAGCGGAGGCAGGGCCTGCAGGAAAGCAAAGAGAACCCTGGTTTTTGGAAGCAGGGTATGTCTGTGAAAGTGGGCCTGCCCAACTCTGGAAGATAGAGGTGAGAAAATATTCATGAAGGCCTGTTATTTTCAGCCCTTTCTGCTGAGTGCTATGTTCCTATTGTCAGAGCCAGCCCAAGGGTTTTTGGTGCACAAGGTGAACTAGGATTTGGTATCCCCTGCCCCAACATGTCATAGGAGATAACACTAATATATATATTTTTAACAGAGAAAAAAATCACTTCCATTTAATTTGACACCCCTAAAAGCCCTCGTGCCCTAGGTGACCTCCTACCTAGTTCACCTATATGGCTGGACCAGCCCAGCCCTGGTTATTGTCCATTACAGCTAATGTTGTAGCTGTTCTTACTGTCTTTTCCTTTTTATCCATCCCAGTGCGATTTCCAATCTAAATAATAGACTTCCCATCTAAATAATGTCCCGTTGCTAACCACATCTTTATTCCTGTCCATCCACTCAGGGACTGGAATTTGATTTTTTCTGAAGGTTTCGCTCCTTCTCCCCCGAGACTATTCTTAGTTCCTCATTTCATGAACATGAGGAGCTGATCCACGCCTTATACCATGATTTGTGTGTGAACGTAGAGAGAGAGAGCCAGGACTGTGCAATGGTCCGAGTGTATTCCCTTCTTCACAGTGAGGGTCTATTTATACAGCACTTAAAAAAAGAAACAACACCCTCAGTTTCAGAGCCCGTGGGTCAGCTGACATTGGTTGAGATTGTAGAGATGAAAATTGCACTGTGGTCATTTGGTGTGAGGCTGGAGCTTGAACTCTGAGACCCTCCCCTTTCATGCTAACACATTTCACACTCTTGTCCTGGTGATGAAAGTGTCAGAGGAGTTTCTTCAGGTATGGATGAATCCTGTTCTTGGAGTATTTATATTTTCATGGGGTTGGCTGGATTAGCTAAGACTGAGTTTGATGTGGAGAAGGGTGAGAGGGCAAGAGCCACTTTCATCTCTTTTGTTGCAAACTGCTACCTGATGAAATTCCTGAGCAGAGACAAGGATAAATATTTCATCTCTAAAGCTAAAAAAGGCTTAGCAACTGACTGTATTAAGTTGAGCACAAGAGAAACCATCCAAACAGTTAACAGGATTCACAACTATTGAATGTCATCTGAGCCCACATGATTGCCTACTTCATCAGAAACAAATAGAGGGGGAGAGCTGATGCCCAGCTTATCTAAATCACAGGAGATGCACGAAAATTGATGGAGCTATGCCAGTTTAAATTAGCTGATACACTGGTCTTTAGGATGGGACTGGAGAATGCTTGTGCCTCCAAGTTGTGATGGGTGACAACGTGGATATTTGTCTGTGCAGGATGACCAGGTTCTCTAGTTAGTCCTCTTGCTGAAGCACCATTATTAGTTAAAGGTAGATGTAGTTCAAGACACATATTTAGCAGTGCAGAGAATGGTGAACCACCTGGTTTCAGGAGAATTACTCAGCTAGGACAAGTCTCTGAATGGGTTTCTGTCATCTCTCAAAATGCAGAACCCCACCCCCTTTTCACTGGAAGGGTAGGTGAGTGATGGGTGGATATGAGTAAGGCCAAGGTGAACCATAACAACTAGACCAAACAGTTAAACACTGGTTATTTAATCCTTCCTTTTTCACCCCTCTTCATGCCCTATATTCTACCTTCAGACACCAGTCTTCTCCTCCTTCCCTAATAACACAAAGTTTTACTTAATGAAAAATCCAGTGACCCATATGTCCTGAATCAGGTTGTCTCCTCATGGATAGCCACTAGGAACAGAGAAACTCAGAATTTTACATTACAGAATGTGTCGAATGACAGAAGATTATTAATGTGTTTATTCAAATGCTCTCAAGAAAAAATGGGACAAGTAACTGAGGACTGAAAATACAATGCCTCTTTATTAAGGGATTCACCTGCAAAAAGGATTGACAGATCTGGTAAAACCTCATCTACTTTAGTAAATATGGATCTTTGAAAGCAACCTGCAGTACAAGCCACTTCACCTTTAATAATGCACAAAACATGTTCTCTGTTTCAAATGCAGAGTGAGACCACTGAAATAAATGGAATTATACAGTGGATTTACAACTGTGTATGAGAGTACTAAATCTGGCTTTCACCAGTGATTACATCAGATTACATTTAACAGGAAAATCTTGCTCCCTTCGATTTTCCCTTTGGTCCAAAGATAAATGGGAAGTTCACTTCCTAGTGTCAAAAGGAAAATATGTCCCCCCCTCCCCGTATACTGGCAGACATCATATTAAGATACTCGTTGCTTTGTAAGGGGGATGGGAAGGAATGGACAAAGGTCATTGAAAAAGCCACCAGAGTGAAAAGGTAGTCCTTCCAGAACATAATTTATGCCTTCACTGCAGTGGCTTTCAGGATCAGTGATTACCTCTTGCAGTTTCATTTGTGTCCTTCTATATTACATAGGTATAAAGATCACGGGCCAAATTCTCAGATGGTGTATGTTGAAACAGCTCCAAGTCAATTAAGCTATGTCATTTTACACTGGCTGGCAATGAAGTCCAATGAGACTGTGTTTCCCCCAGTTGCACCCTTCTTTCTTCCCCACACATTAGTGTTCTAACTTATTGCTCCTCTGATATTTACAGTCAGATGAACAAACCCATTAACAAAGTCTTGTGGCTTGGAAGTTTTACTGAAAGAAATGGAAAAAAAATAATTTCAACATGGTTCACGGATGACATTAGGAAAGTTTCTTTAAATACAAGTGTATTCCATTTGTGGGACGTAGGATAAGCTCAGTGGCTGCCTTCGGAGGTTTAGTCAGGTCAGGTGAAAGTTCGAAGTGGAGGAGAGTCAGGGCAAGAGCCACTTTCAACTCAATCATGGCAAACTGCTGCCCAATGCAATTCCTGAAAACAGAGAAGGAAGAACACACAGGCTGTGAGTGAGATTTATGGGCTAAATCACTAATGTCCTTGACCAAACCCACTGGAGCGTAGAGAACGCCAATGTGCTCTAATGTCTGGTGGACGGGGCATCAAGGGGACCTCAGTTCCATTCCTGTCTCTGCCACTTAACCCATTGCGTGATTGTGGGCAAGTCATGTCCCTCTTCTCTCCCTTAGTTCCCCTCCAAACCTTTGACTACTTCATGTATAAGCTCTTCCAGGTAGGGTCTAGTGGGATGGCCGCAATTTTGACCGACACACTGGAGTTTGACTCAAGGACCTCCAGAATTAAAAACATGAGCTTAAACAGCTTGACTTAAAGTGCTAGGCTCACTAACTGGGGTTGTAAAAAATGTGTATCCTCTGCATATTGGGCACAAAGGGGGGCCTCTAACACACACTCACTAGTGGTTATCCCCTCTCTCACTGTATGTATGTATAGATCCTTGAACAGTGGAGGTCCTGTAGTATGGATTGATGCATTCATGTCCTATTCTAATAAAAATAATATACATGAGGTCAATGGACTTTGGATCAAGCACTAAATGACAATCTATGATAATCACCACCTTGTGTGAACAATTAGAGATAATTTTCTCTCCTCCCATTGTGGTTTTCAGTTTCCTTTTTGTGTGTTTCTTTCATACATAGCTTGTTTACACTAATTAATTAATACTTCACCGTGGTCCAGCAGCGAAGGGCAAAAAGGTGAAGGAATGTTGATCAGCTATGTTGTCTTGTGAAAATCTGAGAGGGTCAAACACCTGAAAGAAGAGATCAGTTGTACACTAAGGACATGCTGAATTAGGCAACTGGCTTCAGACAGCACAGTTCCAGTTCTGCATTCAGCTGTGTGGGTTATCTCCCATCTCTTGTGTAACTGAGTTACCCATCTCCTGTGCAATTGTGCATTGGGCACCATTGTCTGCTGAGATGTGCCTTATATACAGCTAGTCCTCACTTAGTGACCTACTCGTTTAGTGACCCCTCAGAGTTATGACCGGCTCTCTGATGAGTTGGTATTATGGCGATGTACGAGAACTCGCATCAACTCTCTCAGATTACCTATATTTACAGTACACTATGCAAACTAAGTTCAGTACATTAGAGCTTAAAACATTTAAAATATATATGAAAAATGTTATAAATGATGCAAAGGTGACATTAAAACTATCTACCGATGGTTGAAAAACCCACTACCAGTAAAGTACATTATGCCTGAAATACCGGTAAGGGCTGCTCCTCGTTTAGTGACCAATTCGTTTATCAACCAGGTTTCAGGAACGGAACCCGGTCACTAAGTGAGGACTACCTGTATTCAGTTTCCAAAGGGATAGCCGTGTTAGTCTAGTCCAGTAAAAAAACAACAAGCAGTTGTGTGGCACTTTAAGACTAACAGATTTATTTTTTTGCATGAGCTTTCGTGGGAGAAGATCCCACTTCCTCAGATGCTTCGAAGATGGGTGAACTTACAGAAAGGAATGAAACTAAATGCAAGGGGGTGTAAAACATAGGATCAGGTCATACAGTAACAGCAAATCAGAGCAGCTGTTAGGTTTAAACCCTGGGAAGCCTGAAGTCAAATTACCCTTTGTAATGGGAAAAGAACCCATTGTCTCTATTAAGTCCTGCTTTCACAGAATTTAGCTTGCATATTAATTCGAGTTCAGCTGTTTCTCTTTGAAGTCTTGATGTCCCAGGTACATTTCTAACGACAGTTGTTAACAAATCAGTCATCGAGTGATTAGGAAGATGGAAGTGCTCAGCAACTGGTTTCTTTGTTCTTTGATTTCTGATATCAGCTCTGTGCTCATTCAATCTCTTACGGAGCGATCGTCCTGTTTGTCCAATATATAAGGTGTTGGGGCATTTCTTGCACATGACGGCATAGATCACATTAGTAGACGAGCAGGTAAATGAGCCTTTGATGGAGTAGCAGGCTTGATTAGGGCCTATGATGGTGTTTGTTGTGCAGATATGTGGGCAGACTTGGCAGCGTGGTTTTTTGCAAGGGTGTGTGCCTGCTTCAATGTTCTTGTTGTTAGATCTGTAGTTGCTGGTGAGTATCTGTTTAAGATTAGGGGGCTGCCTATAGGCAAGGAGTGGTCTGTCTCCTAATGCTTGAGAGAGAGAGGGATCATCTTTTATCATCTGGACACACGGCAGGGATGCTCTTGAAGATTTTCACAGAGATTTCAATAATTTCCACGACACCATCAAATTGAGCCTGGAACACTCCACACAGGAGATCCACTTTCTTGACACTACAGTACAAATCAGGGATAGACATATCACCACCACCCTATACCGAAAACCTACTGATCGGTGTAGTTACCTACATCCTTCGAGCTTCCATCCTAAACACACCACACGATCCATTGTCTACAGCCAAGCCCTAAGATATAACCGCATCTGCTCTGATCCCTCAGACAGAGACAGACATCTTGAGGATCTCTATCAAGCATTCTTGAAACTACAGTACCCACCTGGGGAAGTAAGAAAACAAATTGACAGAGCTAGACGGGTTCCCCGAAGTCATCTACTACAGGAGAGACCCAAGAAAGAAAGCAACAGAACACCACTAGTCACCACATACAATCCTCAAGTCAGACCTCTGCAACAGATCATTAAGGACCTCCAGCCTATTCTAAAAGATGATCCCTCTCTCTCTCAAGCATTAGGAGACAGACCTCTCCTTGCCTATAGGCAGCCCCCTAATCTTAAACAGATACTCACCAGCAACTACAGATCTAACAACAGGAACATTGAAGCAGGCACACACCCTTGCAAAAAACCACGCTGCCAAGTCTGCCCACATATCTGCACAACAAACACCATCATAGGCCCTAATCAAGCCTGCTACTCCATCAAAGGCTCATTTACCTGCTCGTCTACTAATGTGATCTATGCCGTCATGTGCAAGAAATGCCCCAACACCTTATATATTGGACAAACAGGACGATCGCTCCGTAAGAGATTGAATGAGCACAGAGCTGATATCAGAAATCAAAGAACAAAGAAACCAGTTGCTGAGCACTTCCATCTTCCTAATCACTCGATGATGGATTTGTTAACGACTGTCGTTAGAGATGTACCTGGGACACCAAGACTCCAAAGAGAAACAGCTGAACTCGAATTAATATGCAAGCTAAATTCTGTGAAAGCAAGACTTAATAGAGACAATGGGTTCTTTTCCCATTACAACAGGTAATTTGACTTCAGGCTTCCCAGGGTTTAAACCTAACAGCTGCTCTGATTTGCTGTTACTTTATGACCTGATCCTATGTTTTACACCCCCTTGCATTTAGTTTCATTCCTTTCTGTAAGTTCACCCATCTTCGAAGCATCTGAGGAAGTGGGATCTTCTCCCACGAAAGCTCGTGCAAAAAATAAATCTGTTAGTCTTAATGTGCCACACAACTGCTTATATGTTCAGTCACATACGTGCAATGTGCAAAAATCACCTAACAGAATATAAATGACTGTCTGCTTTATAAAGCAATACAGTGGAGAATGAGGCCTCATGCTGCTGATGGGAACCTTCATTGATTAACCTAAATGGGATAATGGGATTTACAAGATTCAGCATATTAACACCTTTCTAAATGAATAGAAGTGTGCAGCTCCTCTTCATTATCATTGCAGATAAAAAGCCAGTGATTCTGATCTCTCTTGCATTGGTGTAAATCTAGTGAAGTCCATAAATGTTTGCTGGATTTACATTGGTCTGGACAAGAGAAAAAACTATTGCTAAATCCACATTAGAAACAAACAGTCCAAACAGAACTTCCTCACACCGAGAAGGCCAGACTGTACTTTTAAGATCCTTGCCCAAACTGCTGGTGGTACAAAGCATATGGCCCCAGCAGAGGGATGAGTTCACAAGTTCCTGCCATTGTGCCCAGTGGACAAGAAACTAAATATCACAAAATGCAAATTAACATACCTCTGGATCTTTCCATACCGTGGGGTTTCTATGAAGAGCATAAATGTGCAGAGACACTAGGCTACCTGTTGAGAATGGAAGAAAATCACCTACTGCTGTATTTTCTTTCCATTTATATTTCCCCATTCCCAAACCACCACACAGTTACTGACACTTGGAAGTCAGCCATTATGGATTGACTGACTGTTCTTTGTAGTCCCACCATAAAGTCTCAGAGCTCAGAAAATGGAGACAGGCTGCCTGTTAATGTCAGATGTAATACCTAGTTATAGAATCACAGAAATATAGGAATGGGAGGCACCTCCAGAGGTCATCTAGGCCCTCCCCACATTTTGAGGCAGGATTAAGTTGGGAACTCCGTGGTTTTTTGGGCAAGTGGACTGATCCTGGGTTCAATTCCCAGGGGGTTGGACTCGATGATCTCATGAGGTCCCTTCCAGCCCTATGATATGATATGATATATATGATATGAGTGAAATTGGTGAATACCCTAATCCTGAGTACTATGCATATGCAGTGTGTGTGTGTGTGTGTGTGTATACTTGGAAAATGAATTAATGAACAAGTCAACATGTCAAATAAGTCAACATGAATGTATTCTTGGTGCTTTCCAGTAATGAAGTTAAAATGAAAAACCTTCTCTCCTCTTCCCAGATAAATTGCCCTTTTGGGGCAATGTACCCTAATAAATTACATCAGGGGTCTCAAACACATAGCCCACAGGCCCCATGTGGCCCCTAAAGCTATTTCCTGCAGCCTGCAATGACACTATCATTATCAATATTTGTAATATTGTTGTATGGAAAGGTTTCAGTGGCGAGGACCTTGGGCTAATGTATTAGTCCTCATGCAGCCCTCTACTGACCTCATGCGGCCCTTGTGGTAAGTTGAGTTTGAGACCCTTAAATTACATGATGTTTGGGTTCATCTGTCTTATCATCCAGTCCAACTATCCAAGCTATTTAACCTTATTTTTACTGGTATGTGGACATCTATTTATTCATCTCCCCAGACAAGTATGTTACGATCAACAGCACATTATCTGAGTGATTTAAGGCTTTTAAATGGAAATCCAGAGGACACCATAGGTCAGCTGAAGAGCTCCTTTTCTCTTTATGTCCATTAATCTTGCAAACAGCCAAAGCAAACTCATCCATTTCCTTGACTGGACCAGAGCATTCACCACATCCTCTGAACTTAATGTCCTTCCCACTTTCTCTGACTTCTCTTTCCCACCTTGTTTCCGTTTTGATGATAGAGCATTATTGTTCCCTTACAGTTAACCCCGGGGGTCAAACAGCTATGTGAAATATGGCTAGGACACCTGGCTGGTGATTGATTAATGACTGAGGCAGATATGGATGCAAGCATAAGCTGCCTGGCTTTTTGGTTTAACAAAGCTATTAGACCCATCTCCGTTGTCTGATTGCAGAATATGTGGCCTAATCCATTTTGGATATTGTCAACCTGCTCCTGCTAATAGTAGAGTTGGGTCTGAATGAAAATCGGAGGCCCAGAAGCTCTGAATTTGAGGTTGCATCTATCCTGCAGGGGTATGATTTCTGTCCTGTGTAGACATACCCAATCTAGATTTAATCAGGCTAGCTCACTAAAAATAGAGGTGCAAATCACAGTGCTGGCTGCAGCAGAGAGGTATTCTGAATCAGGGGCACGGACGTGGCTGGAACCAGAACCGTTAGCCAGATCCGAACTCCATGGCTTGCTCTCCTTGTTATAATGGGCCAATTCACAACTGGAATCAGACACATCTCTTGATCACTGCAAACTTGGGGGGTGGGCTGAGACTTGAAACCAAGATTTATATCCTTAATTCACAGCTTACCTTCTAAAAGGGAGGAAAACAAAACCTTTCAGCCAAACCCCCTCTGCCTTTACTCTGAGGCCCATAATTAGCCTGTACAGACAAATTTAATGCCCAGTAAATTCTCTATATAAAGTTATACCCCTTAAAGTTGTAAAGAACTCAGGAAAGGGATGGAAGCTGACCTGCCGGCAAAGTCCTGCCATCAAAAAATGTGACTGGTTGGCTGAGTTGTCGATATACTTGAGGTACCGGAGGGTACAACCGGAGACTCTCTTTAATGCACATGGTGATGTATGGCATGTGACTAAGGTCTCTCCTGAAAAGAAATCAAATATGTGGCTTAATATGGGAACTGCCTCCCCATTGCAGAAATACAAGGGTGCCCAACGTCTTGTTTCTTTGGAAGAATTTTTAGCCTGTAAAGCCTAAAGGGAATGTACAGCTCAAAAGAAGTTCTATCTTGTCCTCTTCAAATGGAAAGCTCCTGATGAAAGCTGACAAACACTGTTAGGATTTTCTATAACTGAAGATCAGTAAGGCTTAAATTCTTCTCTCTTGTGCAGTGTTTTCAAGTGAAAAAATTCTGCCACCTTCAGTTGGGTTACTCCATATATAACTGACAGCAGAATCTGTCCCTACAATTTACAATGCCTGTTCCACATGTCAAAGAACTGTATAGCCAAAGAAAGACCCAGCTCCTTATCTGATATCTGCTTACAGCTGCTCAAATTTTTTCATTACAGGTTTTCTTTCCATGACTAAATGACATTTTGTCCAAAATGAGAAATGTCAAGGAAAATTTTTTATTGTTGTTGTTGAAATTTGCAGTTTTTCAAAAGTAGAAATAAAAACTGAAAAATACTCAAGGACATTTTCCTGGTATGGATTCTTGGTTTTCAGCTTGTGAGAACCAAAACTTTTTCTGACCTTTCTTTAAAATTTGGTTTTGTTTTGTCATCTAAATCTCAAAACAATAACAATGTGGGAAATTTTGAAAGTAATATTCTTGAGTTTTCCATAAAAATCAAGTTTTTAAACTATCTCCAGTCCTATTGTCTAGGAGCTCTTGGGGGATACCTACAATGTCCTAGTTTTCTATTTAATTCATGGCAGATATTTTGGTTTTTTATAACTGAAAAATGTTTATCCAAGATCTCTTGTTACATCAGGATCTCTTGCTACATCTGTATTTACCAGAAGATGCAGCCCGTGGTACAAGCATTCAATGTAACAACTGCTGTTTGCAGTAAAGGGAACAGGTAAAATGTGCAGGTGCAACCAAATCTGTTCTTTTTCTCAAAATGCGTCTTTATCAACACTTATTCAAGGTTACACAGTAAACACATTCATGGCACTGAATTACTGGGGGAAATTCCTCCACTGAGAGAGACATGTCCATGTAGCTGTGATGAGTTTGAAGTTGGTGAAAACAGTACACACACACACACACACACACACTCTTTTGCCATTTGGATGCGTATCTCATAATTCCAGAGAATAACAACACAAAAAGTCCACTTTTTAAAATATGGCCATAATATCTTTCTAACATAACATCATGGGACATATGGGATGTTTACTGATAAAATGCATCCTTCGCAGAGCTGGAGGGAAAAATTCTCATGAAGCAGAATTGTTGGAAAACGCCAGTTCGTCAAACCCAATGCTTCTCACAAAGGCAGGTGGGATTCAATGAACGTTTGGTGATTCACAGGCAGAGTTGTTGAAAAACTACCTACTTCCTGCCAGGTGAGATTGGCACTGTGGACTGCCAGGATCAGGGACCTCTTTTTGAAGTCTACAGCTTGGGGCCAGTCTTGCCATGCCAGGACTTCCAGAGTTTCCGTGTTCTGTGTCGTGGAGCCAGGAACGTGGGATATGTAGTAAAGGCTGCTAGAGTCTAGGCCCCCCGATTCTTAGCTTTGATGTCCTGGGATAGCTCTGCCGTGCAAATTGCCTCAGGGGCAGGAATACCAGATTCTTCACATTTTCAGCAACCCAAGGAGCCAATTGGCTCTGGATACTGAAAGCCCTGGGGATCCTGGCCCCAGGTTGACTCTACGGTAGGCTGCCTGAAGACGTAGGCCTGGCAACTGCTGAGTGAAACTGACGTCCCTGTCTAGTTCAGGACGGAAAAAATGTCAATTTCACTCAGCAGCAGCTGGTCCCAGGGATCTGGTCTCTTTTTTGAACTCTACCTCAGGGTTTCCAGAACAATGGAAAATAGATTTCCACTTCAGAAAAAATTTGGAACAGTTCAATTTTGTTCTGATTCAGAACGCATTCAAATTCAAAGTGGCAACATTCCTCAAAGACTGGAAAGCCCCCAGATTTCTGCCAACTGTCATCCTTAGACTGTGACAGATCTGTGCTTCCCTATTTCTTTTCATTGGTGACTTGGGCCCTAACTCTGCCATAAAGTGGTTTCATCTCATTAATAAGTCTTAGCACTTAAGTGCACTTCATTCATAGTTTGTCAGTGATAAAGCATATGGTGGTTAATGCCCAAATCAACAGTTATTTTGAGTAGGTGATGATCGGCTTATCACCAGACCTGAAGGTGCAGTTCACAAATAAACATCTATTATGTCTAAATGATCGCATGCCTGTCTTTCTACAGGACAGGATAGGTATGTTAAGCAAGATGCCCTGTATCTCTGTATATCAGCACTAATGCCCTGAAGAGCTAATTGACGTCAGGATAGCTAATTGAGGGTCTGGCTTGTTATTTCATAGAGCCAAATTCTTTTCTCAGCAACACCAGTGTAAGTCTGGAGTGACTTCACCAAAGTCAGAAGAGTTCCTCCAGACATATGTTCTCTGCTTCCACACAGTCCTAAATGTTAACTGGAGATACTCACAAAATGTCAATCTCTTATCCCTACTCTTAATGTGAAATGTATAAAAGTGGAGTCTGCAACATTCTCAAGTTTTATCAGTAGCCAATGATCCAACATGGATCTTCAATAAATGAGGTAATGTCTCACCACTGAAGGGTATCTCGGTCTCCCAGAATCTCCTGGATCTCTTCTCTACATCTCTGCTGGTGCTCTGGGTGCAGGGCCATCATGTATAAGAGCCAAGAGATTCCAGTTCCTGTGGTATCATGACCCGCAAACATGAAAGTGTTGACCTCGTCACGTAGTTCTTTGTCACTTAAGCCTGCTCCGTTTTCATCCTGATTTTTGAATGGACATGTTTGCAATTAAACCTCATATTTCAGGGTTTAAGACAATCTGTAAGTATTAGAGGAGGATCAGATTTAATCTGGTTGGCTAAATGGGACTAATGTCTAGTCCAGGAGCCATTCCTGTATTCTTTCTTTCTTTCCTGTTCTGCATTTTCAAAGGAATAAAGAAAAAAAAAGCCACCACACATACACAGCCATCTGAGATGTTGGATGCTAAGGATTAAATCAGTCCAAATCCTGTGGCCCACATTGCAGTGCAGTGAATTCACATCTGTATGTCACTGGAATCCTAAGAATAAAGGTACCCTAAGAAAATATTTAAAACCTGTCTGGCAGACCTCCATGTCTGTGTTTAGGTTTTAGATAGAGCAGGGGCTTGCAACCTGTGCCTCTGGACCAGCATGTGGCTCTTTGGCTGCTCCCTTGTGGCTCTGGGCTCCAGGTCCCCCTGCAGTTGGCCCAGTCTGGGGGACCCTGTGGCAGGAGTCTTGGCCCAGCTCTCCCTACCATGATGCTCTACCGATTGTGGCTCTCAGAACACTTCATTATTGAAGGAATTTTTAAAAACAACTCTTCCTATCTTTTGGGTTTGCTAACTCCTGAGATTGATGGATCATGGACTAATTGCCAGAATACAGGATATCTCCATGGTTTTCCCTGACCTCCTGTGCAGTCACACCATGTGCAGGACTCGGTTTAGCAGAGCATCCCCTTGCTGCCCCTGTGCAGGGCTGGATTAATGCAGGGGCTTTAGGGGCTACAGACCAGGACCCCAGGCTAAGCAAGGGTGGGGGGAATTCGGCAAACATCCAGCCCTAGCTGGTTATTCCTTGCCCCCCGGGAGGCACCTCTTGGAAGGAATGAGGAGACCTTCCTACCCCCCCTGCTGCAGGTAACATAGCCTCTTGGTCGCATCCCCTAGCTGCAGGGAAGGTGACTCAGGGCTGCTCTCAGTTGAGCTGACTGTGGTTCTCCGGCCACAGGCTGCTTTCATTTGCAGATCTGGGGATGCAGACTGCTCCGAGGGGCTGGGGAGAAGTGGGACTGCCCTGGGACTGTGAGGAGGCAGAGGAGGTGAAGGGTGGGGAGTGAAGTGAGTAGGACCGGACAGGGCCATGGGGAAAAGGAGCTGGGTAGCTGGGGCAATGCAGGGAGTATCAGGGGGTGGGGGAAGGAGGCTGGAGCAGAGAAGGATGAGTGTGGGGTGGGGGACACTCTGAGGGGAGGGGAGGCTTGAGGGAAATGTGAGAGAAGGAGCCCTGACATTGAATTTCATCTGCCTTTTTTTTTTTTTCTTTTGCCCGGGCACCCAGTTCTGTGAGATCGCTTTGTGACAGAGGCATTTTGTGTTCTCTGCTGATTTTGCCACTTCCTTGTTTCCCTTTTTTCCAGCTCATTTATGAATCGATTGAATGGTACTGGTCCCAGTACAAATCACTGGGGGACACCACTATTTACCTCTCCATTCTGAATACTACCCCACCTTTTGATTCCTGTCTTTTAACCAGTTACTGATCCAGAAAAGGCCCACTCCTCTTATCCATCCTTCTTATCTCCTGAAGATGGCTTACTTTGCTGAAGAGCCTTTGGTAAGGGACTCGTTTCCCCTTTCTTGCTCTGTTGTTCTAATCTAAAAGAAAAGTCAATCACCTGTTTCTTTATAAACTTTGGGTCTTTGATCTCTGGCCTCCTATAAGAGGTAACACTAGTCAAGGGTCCTTTCATCGGGGATGAAAATTCAAAGACTAATGAATGTTGGATAATTTGCACTAAGACGCACCAACATTCTCTTAGGAATCCAATGCAGGAAGTTAGGATCTCAAAAACACAATTAACATTTGTTGCCACAAAAATCTATCCTGTCTAGAACACTTCAATATAATAGACTTTTGAAGTCCTCATGTTTCCCAGGCCTCTTATCTCTCATTGCTGTTTATTGCTCAGATAGTAAACTGGGTAAACTAAGTCCTGCTCCTTGAATGAATGACAAACTTTTTAAACAGAAGTCAAAATCATGAACAGGGTTTTCACTTTTCCTGCGCACATTCACGAAACTAACCCTGTGCACTTAAAATAATGAAACTTCTAATTTTCAGAAATAGACTGAGTTTGGGTGGATAATTTTGGGAACTTAATGATATGATCTCTGGAATAATGGCAGATAGAGATTCACCTCATTTATTCACCAAAAATTGGTGAATCATTTTTGTACCAAAAAGCCAACTTTGCTCACAGTGGGTTAAAATTGAAGCCAGCTATATGGAACGCTCAGGAGCTAATTATTTTTATGTGGACTGTCACCACACAAAAGCAAAAATACCCATATTAGTACATTCTCAATGGAAGTCCCAGTCTTGCTATGAGAAGAAGTTATTTTCAACTTCTTACTATGGTAATCAAATGTTATGATGTATTACCTCCTGCAGCAGGTATCCTGATATGTTTACTGAACATTGTGTTTGACATTCAATTAAATTCACCCCGATATGAGATTCAATGTGATTTGTACCCATTTATAGCACAGTTGAATTTGAGCTATTGCATCCGGACCTTCCAACCACACCCAACATCTGATAAGATTAGAAAGGGGACTATTTGGTGAGGAAATTGCAGTCACCGATGCTCAGGTATCTGCCAGTGATGTTTAGTGAAATGTGTACATGGTACAGGTTCATTTGGGTTCCTCAAGATTCACCTTGGCACCCAGAAGAATATCCAGAAAGTCCAGATGCCTCTTCTGGATCTTTTCGAGCTCTCGCTCAGCCTTGAGCCACTCCTTCCTCTCCCTGATCACCTTCTCTAGAGAGAAAATGATAAACATATTACTTAGTTAAACTGTCACTGTGATTCACTAGTAACTTGGTCATCTTGGAAGGAAAATGGTGGAAGCCCCCTCTCTTGACACATTTAAAAATGGAGTGGTCAAATCACTACAAAACAGAACATTTTGCACCTTTCAATGGAGAATCTCCATGTAAATTACAAGCAGTATCTCAGAACTCCTCTGACAAATATGTAGATTAAGTGCTAATTCCCCTTTTTTCAAGGTTAAGAAATACAGGGCACAGCAATTTTAAGTGGTTTTTTTCCCCCTCAAGCTCACATGCCACTCCTGTTATAATAGCAAAACTATTTAAAAAAATAGATCCATAGATTTTTCTGGGATCATAATCAATATCACTACACAATATTCCCATCCCACCACTGCCTGATACTCAGCACATTTCATTCTGCAGCTAGTTAGGCAGGTCTATGTGAAGTCTTTGCATTCCATTAATGCAATGAAAAAACTCTGGACTAAATGATGTAGACTCTAGATTTCTTTCTTCTTGGAGTCCACTATATGATTCAATTAATGAACCAAAATATGTTGTTCTTCCAGTTAGTGGAGGTGCCCAAATGCATAAATTTAAGACCCAGGAACATCCAAAGTCTCTTGCTACCAAATAACCTATTTTTAATATCTATTTTTCCATGTTCTACCCTCTCTCCAGAAGGCCATCCTTCTTAAAAGACCCAGTAACTTCAGCATCTTTAATGTCTCAATCAGACGGACAAAAGTCCTGAGTAAAGAGAAGAAAAAAGCACCTGTATAGCGGTGAACTATTTTGCAGGCATTCGAGAAGCGACGCCCATGGGGAGTCAACCAGTAGATAAACTCATTCTGATACAGAAATGTTCTAGTTCTGTCTTGCATCATGCCTGTTAGTGCATGTATAGCATTGAGAACTGCATTCTCACTAAAGAGAAGACACAAAAGTGGAGTTTAATATGTGTTAATTAAAGAGGAACATTCATGCTACTCAGTTCAACTTCATACTCCCCCCCTCCCCCCCAGGAATTTGTCCATATTCTTTGCTGTTCTTGAAAATCTCAGCCTAAATTGCTTTCCTAAAGTCACGAAAAATGTCTCTGGGAAAAAGAGAAATTAAACTCAGAGCTCCGTTGTCTTGCCAAGACCACTGTTCTCTTCATACTGACCTGTGCTGGCAGTTGCTGTGGTAACTGAAGGTGCATTTTAGCATGTTATCTAAAGCCATCGAGCCAACATGCTCAAAGATATCCACTGACTTATTTTTTGTCATCAGTTTTTCCAATTTATCCTAATGTAAAAAAGAGAGATCAGTATTCACAGAGTAAATGAAATTTCTCAGATCACTAAACTCTCGGCCATTGTACTATGAGTAATTTCTTTGTCTGTGGTGCCTGAGATTGCTTTGTGATCCATACAACATTAGTGATGTGGTCTAGAAGTGAAGCAACAGAGGATACTTAGTTGAATTGGAGCATATCTTTCAGAAAGACATCCACTTTTGATTTAAAGATGTGGAAGCAGGATGATTTAAGCAGTTTCCTCCCTAATCTGTTCATTACAGTTCAGGCAAAGCAATATACTGACAGCAGCAAATTCACCACCATCAGTTCTAAATCTCTGGTTTAATTGAGCAGTCTGTGAAGACCTGCTCAATTGATCCCGAATTCGACTCAGTAACTACACTCTCATAAGAGTATCTCTGAGTCGAAGGGATGACTTTTCCCTTTGACTCAGTGCAGTGCTTCCATGGAGGTAAGTGAGCATTAAAAAGTCAAAGTAAAAGTTATTTTATGCAGTTATTTTATTTGACTGCTGCCAAATTTCATGGTAAGTCTAGACCAGACCTCACTGTTCTGTTTATGTGGTGGTGGTGTAGCTGTGTCAGTCCCAGGATATCAGACAGACAGGCTGCATGAGGGACTCTCTTTGATTGAACTGTCTTGCATGGGTGACTGAGCTAGTTTGCCTCACCTACCTTGTCTTGCTCTTATGGCAATTCCTTAAATAGCCAACCCTCCTGATACTGTGTAGCTGAGTTTAGTACTTTGCATCACAGTATACCTCTAATAATTACACCCAACTTGCGTAGCATTAAATACATTTCATTCTGTACATATTTCTTAATACTGTATTCTTGTTGAGAAAGGCATGGCAGGTGAGTAATATTTTTTATAGGACTAACTTTTCATTGGCATTTCAGACACATCGGCAACACATGTATAGGGTAGTTATGCAGTCCAGCGTATTGCCTTGGGATCCCAGCCCCGTCAGCAAAAAAACAAACAAACAAGCAAACAAACAAACAAACAAAAAAAAGAGCATTTGGAAATCTGTGAATCAGTGTCCAGAACTAGGGTTGCTATATCAAGAGAACATTAACTTTCCTAGTAGCTCATGTATTAGGTGGAAGTCTTTAGGAGGGACTTGCTTCTCACTTGGCTACTGTAACCATGCCATTTTGGGAATTAGTTAAATAAAATTCTGGTGATTAGAACTGAAAACAGAGGCTAATGACAGTGACCAAAGACATAGTAGACCTGATTGTCCTTTTACAGAGACTACTGTAATTCCACTGATGTCAACAGGCTTCTTCCTGATTTGCACTGAGGTAGTGGAGAAGAGAAAATGGGCTTTTGTTACGCACCAGCTATAAAATGGGCTCAGGAGTTATTCCAGTTTGAATCACAATTCACAATGATGCAATAGTGTGAACAGGGGCCAACCCTTTCACCTCCTGAAACCAGATGTAAGCAGAAAGATGACAGGGATATAAACATACTGTACTAGCCCACTGCTCAATGGAGTCTAAGGCCCTTCCTGAGCCCCCAGTCCACAATGGTACCAAAGCGGGATTTATTTCTAGGATAGCAATGGTGAGGAACATCTCAAGCAAGCTTCTCTCACTGTAATGAATGAGCACAAAGTCCAGCTTGACAAACCTTACTTTTCAGTGCTGGACTGGGGAAAGTTCAGAATGACGACAGCAGCAGTGGGTCACCTACCAACATCTCTTTGGTAGAATCAGCCATGAGCGGCAGATAAGATTTCAAAATATCATTATGAAATGCAGGAGTCAGCAGTCTACGGTGCTGGAACCACTTTGCTCCATGTGAGACCACTAGTCCTTCTCCTGAGGAGAGAAACACACAGTTTAAACCCTTTTGGATTGCATCAAAGACTCTGAACTTCTGTCCATAATTGACAGTTCATGACAAAGTCAAAAAGTGTGCTCAGGTGGGTTTAACAAGAGGCCTGACTGAAAGAAGATAAACCCAGACAACTTGGACTGTGAAAGGTGAGACCTAAGGGCACATCTGCCCTGCCCTCTGTTTTCAGCAGCAGTCAGAGATACACAAGTTACTTACATCCAAAGGGGTAGCCATGTTAGTCTAGTTCAGCAAAACAAACAAGGAGTCCTATGGCACTTTTAAAGACTAACAGATTGATTTATCACATGAGCTTTTGTGGGAGAAAATCCCACTTTGTCAGATGCTTCAAAGCATCTACTGAGCAGGTCCTGATCAAGTCTGTCAATTGGTCCTCAAGTTCAGTTGGACTGTAGTGAACTTGCTGCCATCAGTGAAGACGATCCCATGCCCATAATGCTCAACGCATGATCAGTCAGGGACATGGTGGTCAAATATGGCTGGA
The DNA here is from genome assembly GCA_007922195.1 of Podocnemis expansa. Taxonomy (NCBI): domain Eukaryota; kingdom Metazoa; phylum Chordata; order Testudines; family Podocnemididae; genus Podocnemis; species Podocnemis expansa. The sequence continues at coordinate 5,867,150 of ML682035.1, read as the reverse complement.
AGCTCCCTTTTTTTCTCCAGTCTGAAGCTGGCGCCACTCTAAGAAAAGTCTTTGTACAACTGCTTTAACTTGTGCTGGCCTTTAACAGCCACAGCAAGGCAGGATTAGGTAATTTGACTTCAGGCTTCCCAGGGTTTGAACCTAATAACTGCTCTAATTTGCTGTTACTGTATGACCTGATCCTATCTTTTACACCCCCTTGCATTTATTTTCATTTCATTCTGTAAGTTCACCCATCTTTGAAGCATCTGACGAAGTGGGATTTTCTCCCACAAAAGCTCATGCAAAAAATAAATCAGTTAGTCTTTAAGTGCCACATGACTTCTTGTTGTTGGTTTTTTGTTTGTTTGTTTGTTTTGTTTTTTGGCTGGACTATCCCTTTGGAAATTGACAGGATTAGGGACCCTGATTCCCAGCCTTGTGATCCTTGCCAGACAGCAGGACTTCTCAGTCAATGAGATGTGAGCTAGAGAGGGCCCTAGTGGAGTGAGGGAAGGCAGCGAAGTGCCATGGCTCTTATAAAAAAACCAAACAATTTTTGTTACCTTGATTATTCTAATGGTGGTAAAATCTGTCTGCACATGACTTTGGGAGGCCACAGCCCAGATCTGAGCCAGTGGCAGGGGAGCATGGGCCAGTTTAAAAAGCCTTGCAGGCCACCTTTGACCTGTGGGCCAGGTGTTGGGAAGCCTTGTCTTAGATGGTATAAATGATGGTAAAACCATTCTTATGGGGAAGAGAGAAGGTAGTAGAAAAGGACTGGAATTGTTGCTGTGCTGTTTTTCCTAACATTCAAAACAAGTCAGACACAGATAAGGGGAAGGGAAAGAAATGGTATGCAGTCTTTATCTCTGCTATTGACTTTGACTTGCAAACTCAGCACTAGAAAAACAAAGGCTTATTAGATTGTGTTCTGCACCTCTTGGGGATTTGGTAAATGTGTACCAGCTTCAGGTTGTTTTGATCATTGCCGAGAGCTGCTTTTTGTCACAGTCTCACATCAGTGTTTTAAAGTACAGAGGATTGGCCGATTAAGCCACGGGTACATAAATTCCAAGGGCAGAAGGGGGCCATGTGACCATCCAGTCCAGTGATGCTTGGATGGAGGTTTGCAAGCTGAAAGTGGCTCTGTCATGTGGCTTCTTGGATGACAAGATACTAACACAGTGGGATTTAATTGTTAACCAACCAGGATGTTTTCACTATGTTATTAACCAATTGCAGGTGATGAAATAATAATATCTGCTCATTCATTTTACTGTGAGGAGTTAGCAAAAGCCATCACCTCTGAGGGCACCGTGTCATCTGGTTCCCTCTGTTTGGGATCATCTGGTCAGGACGTCTCAGGATCAGGACGACAAAGGTCCAGTGGTGTTATGCTGGATCCCAGAGATCCAGGACGAAGTGGGAGTGGCTGCCATGATGGTGAAGTTTGCAGTGATGTAGAGAGGGTATCTAACGCCTGCTGGTGCCCAGAAGTCAAGCCCACATTTATTCTCCCCATGCCTTGAAGGCCCCTGGCCCAGCACCCTCCTGCAACCCAGTGCCCAGGGGCTTGGCCCCTTGTCACCTCCCCTGTTGCTACACCACTAGAAGTTCATCCTTTCCCCTTCTTACCATTGGCCATCAATCTGCTAGGTAGGTTTTTCCCCAGAAAAGTCTCACTTTCTTTTTTTAAAGACCCCAGAAGGGAGTGAGGGCAGAATAACCCATCCCACTGTTACTTTGTCCACCAATTAGACCTAGTTTCAAACACATCAATCTGGGTACATTGCTTTCTAGTCCCACCTTCTCTTGTGTAGAGGCAATGATCTGAACACAGCCCCCTTCCAGTGTTGTCGGGGCCGCATTCATGCATGTGCGGGCCCCACCCCAGGTAGGCATTTGCAACCACTTCTCTGTGCCATATGCATCAGTTATCAGTCAATAAAAATAGTTATAATTTTATATAGCATTGGTCTATATCAGTTTATCAATTATTGTCACAAACTAGCCAGCACTGCAAACACAATAAGAATTGTGATTAACAACATGATAATTAAATAAAACGCACTAGGTAACTGATTGAACACAATGCAAGGCATAAGCAGAAATAACCAGGACAAACGAAAACACAAAACTGCAGTTATTGCTTGCAGTAAAACACAGACACACAAACTCTCATTAATATCAAGATACATATATTTTTGGTTGAAGCTAACTTCAACCAAAACAGTTTATAAAATCAGTTAATATTTTTCCATTGTCTGCCACATTGATTTCATTGCTGCACCTTCATCTTGAAGGCCAGTCTCTCTGGAGGGACACAAAGTGCTAGTTACTGCTCCCTGGTTTAAAAGTAACCATGATTTGACATACTTTAAAGGCTCCCACAATGGAAATGGAGGTCTGTCAGATTTGTGGAGCGCAGGAATGTGTTCCTAGGTGTTCCCACATACTTTAACCCCCACCCCTGCACAGCCCTTCAGTTGAGTCAGGAGGCCTTTTATATAAAGTAGATCTCTCTCAATGTCCCTTTGGCACATTTTCCTATTAACAGATATTATTTTTGGTCACTGGCATTTTATAAACACTCCACACGCATTTCACAGCTGGGCTCACAAAGTTTGTAAATTTGTAGGCCCTGTTATCCCAACAGTCCACATATAAATGAATTATGTAACATGAAGCCAAAAAGCATACATACCAATCCATGGAATAAAGAAACGGTAGAAGTCAGCAGCCTTAGGATCTGAAAAATGTACCAGAAATGTATGTTTTTATGGTGTCAACTTTGCATGCTAAGGCAAGCTGTGCCCCTTAAACCAAGGGGTAATGAACAGTCTCACCCTCCCTTGCCTTCCCATGCTTTGGTGGGGCAAAGGAAAGAGTGAAACACAACCATTAAGGGCTAGATTGTAGCTTTTAAGCTACAGTGAATGGTGCTATTGCAGATCTGCCTGCCCACCAGAGGCTCCTAGACAGGCACAGTGGCTGGGGTTCTTGCTGCTTCTCCAACAGCATGTTTAGGCTGATAACAGCCTGCCAGTAGCTGGGGATGAATTAGCTCTATGAATGGACTACATTACACTTCATCTTTGTCCCTCTCCAGCAAGCGCCAGTTCAAGGGTATGTCATGGGAATGGGCTGTAACTGGCACCAGTACTTCATTATGGCTTGGGCCATCAGCATAGGAAACCCTGGGGATGGCTGGGAATTTCCATCAGTCTTGACCTCTAGAGCACTCCATGGTCAGGAAGGCAGACAGTGAGTTCAGCCCTTTTTACCTTGTTCCCTACTTTTCCCGCCTCTAGGTCGCAGTTCACAGGGACATGGCCCTGAATTTCAGCAAGCGTCCACTGGCACCATACATTGAATGTGGGCTGGGAAATAAGTGAACTATCTGATTGGCCAAGGAGGATGCAGAAACAAGCCTTGTAGTTAAATATATGTTTAGGGAGAGATCACTGCCCCCGAGGTCAGGTTGGGACAGATGTGCTTTCCCTAATCTTGGAGCAAAGTCCACGTATGATCAGCAGGATTGGGAACCCTTGTCTCTGAGACCTTCAACACCAGCACTACTTGAATTAAAGAAACACCTCCTTTGTCTCTGCTGGAAGTTGATATCCTCATAGCAGCCAGCCACTAGAGGCTGCTATGTTCCCACAAATTGAGTCTGCGTTTTGCCAGGCTGTGCCTCAGCACCCTTGTCTAGATCAGCATTTCCCAAACTACTTTGGCCATGGAGCACTTTTGGGCTTGGAATATATTGACAGAACACATACATGGGGGGAGGAGGGGTTCAAACTGAAAAATTGCTGCACTTATTTGCTTAAAAGTTGATTTAAAAGAGTTGTGTTTTGGGGGGATGTCTTTTATTTTACAAAGAACAAAAAATAATAAAGAGGGAAGAACAAAGGTATATCATCAGGGGGTTGGACTCGATGATCTCATGAGGTCCCTTCCAACCCTATGATCCTATTCCTATTCTAAAAAAAACTATCTTCCTTATAGGATGGTTAAACTATAATTAAGTTTAAACAATAAAAATTAAGTACAAACCCAAACAAAACAACAATATACCAATCAAAAGAAGGATGGTTAGCATCCTTCCTGTGTACAAAAATAGGAAGGACAATTTTGTTCAAAAAAGGACCGGCCTTCCTTAAAGTTTAGAAAATATTTTTAACTAAAAATAAAAGCAAAACCAATTAGGTGTGGAAAAATATCTACAAATTTGTTATGACAGAAAACTATTGGAAAATAAAAATAAGTAGCATAGGACATGATTTTTTATGGGAAGAGTATTTTTGCATCTTTCGATCACAAATCCCCTTTTTCCTTTCCACATGCGTCAGTTCCTCTCCCTCTCCTGTGTTTTTTCCTGCAGTTTGGTTCCTCTTCCTCCTGCCTCTCCTGTCTTTCCCCGTGTGTAGCTCTTCTCCACCCCCCACCCCCCCCCGTCCTCCCCACCTTGCAGGGGCTCCGCAATGCCTGCCCTGGCTCATGCCACATGGGTTTCTCAACCCCTTCCCTGGCCCCCGTCCCACCTGAAAGGGGCTGACACACCAGCCCCTGAACACAGCCCTCTGGGACCCTTCAAAGCTCGGGGGCCTGGGCGGCTGCCCCTCTCACCCTACCCTAGGGACGGCCCAGATCAGCACGGCTAAGGGGTTGGGGAGGAGCGGCCAACTTGGGGGTCAGCAAAGGTTGCTGACCCCTGGAAGGACAGCCTGCTAGAGGAAAAAAGGCCATCATATCTTTATGTCTAGTTAATTCACGGTTGAACTGAAGTTATCGGTCCAGCTCAGGGTCTCTCTCAGTGTCAGAGAGCCATTCAGAAACCAGAATTCAGAGAAAAGCAACAGAAGTGAGGTCTGGGGTCATTAAGGCAGGTCAAAACAGCTGATTATGTGTGACAGCTAAACAAGAGCCTGCAGGGGCAGAAGGATTTCCAAATATGTAAAAAGTGTAAAACCCTAGACAGAAGAGGAGTTGCATGGGGATGCAAGCTCGCATATATGTGTGTATGTAGTAGTGGGGTGGTAATAGGTAGAAACAAGTAGAATAAAACAAGGAAAGTCAAAATTTAAGGCCCAGATCTTCAAAGATATTTAGGTACCAAACTGCCATTGAAAATGAGTTAGGCACTTTGAGAATCTGGGCCTGAGGCTGAATTTCAAGCAAATATTTACTGACAGATCAAGCAATGAGATGTGAAATATAAAGAAAGAGATCCCATAGTGATGAGGGCCATGTATATAGATAAAAACAACCTGGCGTTGGAAAGGGGATGGGTTAGATTACTGTGAGGTCTTTCTCCTTCTCCGCCATCTATTTTAGGGTTTCTAGAACACCTAAATAGTTATCAGATCAATTGAACATGCATAGTACGATTCAGCAAAGTCAGCAGAAAAGGCCAGCTTCGTTTGTGAGCTGTCTGCACCTACCTACTCGCTACTGGACAATTGCCACCAGTTCATATAAAACACTGACATTCAGAGGTGAAATCTTGACCATGTTGACTTAGTGGGACCATGATTTCACCCTTCAGTGCTGCTCAGATTCTAGCTGCTGACTTGTGGGTGAAAGACTTTGCTCCTCACCTTTGCCAATTTCCTAAGCCTGCCAGCTTGTGAAACCATAGTGTGCTCGTTCTATGAAAGTAAATCAAATTCTAGGCTCACTCAGCCAGCATATCGCACTGAAACAACAGTACCTGCCATCCAGGATCCCAGGGGTAGCCACGTTAATCTAGTTTAGCAAAACAAACAAGAAGTCTGGTGGTGCTTAAAACAATAACACATTTATTTATTGCATGAACTTTCATGGACAGCTGAAGAAGTGTCTGACTAAGTGGGATTTTCTCCCATGAAAGCTAATGCAATAAATAAATGTGTTAGTCTTTTAAGTGCCACCAGACTCCTGGTTTGATTTGCTTTCCAGGAGTAACCCATTGTGTTAGCAGGTCCCTTCTGTTCTGATTGACAGAGGATGTAAGTACAGACACAGCTCAAGTTAAACCACTCAGCTCATGTTTTAACAGCTCAGTCTTTTAGCTCTGGAGTTCCCTGCTTCAGTTTCTTGTACATCAGCCAAGATGGGGGCTATCACATATGCGGTTCACGTTAAGACATTTTATGATCTTAGAAGAGTACACAAATTCATACAGAGGGGTTGCACCTGGCCTGGGCTCAACTTTATCTCCCAACTTAAACAAGCGTGCAAACCTTGGTTGGTCCATCCCACGTGAATGCATTTTCAGTTCACCTTGGTTTTTAATTGAAACTTGCGGTACACACCTACATTCTACAGACAGGCTACAGATTTCAAGATATTAGCGCACACCTAAAACTGAGACAATTTTCCCACACAACTCCGATGTTAAATTGTACATTCTCACCTCCTCTGCTGTATACGGCCTTGGCATATTCAGGGTGGTAGATATTCAGGAATCCCAAGAAACCTCCATACCACACAGAGTGAGCGTAAGGGTATTTCTCTGCCCAACATATGATCTTCTCAAGTTCTTGATCTTGAAGCTGTAATGAGTTTTAGAAAGATAAAAACCTACTGTTTGAGGAGAAAATAAGGGGGGGGGTGAAGAGATGATCTTGTGGGTAAGTGTTAATGAAGTTTTATGTTATGGCAGCACCCAAATATCTCAGGATTAGGGGTGCATGGTGCTGAGAGCTGTACAAACACAGAAAAGAAGCAGTCCCTGCTGTGAAGAATTTGGACACTACACTAAGAAACGGTGGATAAGGTTCAATTTGCAGTTCCGCTGCTGACTCTGTGTGTTACCTTGGACAAATCAGGGACTCCCCTGGGTCAGTTTGGGATAGCCTAGTGCCTTTCCCTATCCCACCAGATATTCCCATTGATTTCAGGCAGTATGCTCACGGCATAAGATTACTAGTCTATGTGGGTAAGGTCATTCCGGTGTAAGGCTCTGTACAGGGGAGCTGGAACAATTTCTATAGTGTGGGGTGCTGAGAACCACTGACCCAAACTGCAAACCCTGTATATAATGCAAACCATTTCAAGCCAGGGGGTGCGACAGAAGCCAGCACTTCCTTCCAGCACCTATAGCTCTGTTTCTTTAATGGGGGATAATGCGATTTTCTTTCTCCTATGCTTTGTTTGTCTCATTTGCTTAGATTGTAAACTCTTTCTCGTGCCTAGCACAATAAGACCATGAACTAAATAGAGACCTACAGATGATGTTGTTATAATAGAAACATGAAATACAAATATTAATCAGCATGATTTATTTCTGTAGTGTCTGAGACAGGCCCATTATACTTTGGATGGCAAAATCAAGTGTCTCTAAGTCTGGTCAAAAGTGCTGACATTTCAAAAGACAAATGCAACCTCCAAGGAGAAAACGCTCAGAAGTGTTTCTTCCTTAAACTAGGTAAACATATTTAGAAAGGGACTTTCCTCTCCCCTCTCTGTTTGACTTGGCAGGGAAAAGAAGGGAGGAGGAGATCCTAATGATAAAGTGCCTTCACTGAAAGGAATAAATCCTTCCCGTATCAAAAATTCTCCCCCTCCATCCTCAACCCCACTCCCCAGCACAAATGCTTCAAGTATCAAATGTAGCAAAATTAGGATAAGCGGTAAAAGAGAGAGGGGTATGAATTCCAAAACAAAGGGACTTCAAATAGCTGCTATTGGCTCTTCTCTAAGACATCCATCCGCCTACCCCAAAACCACTCTCAGTCCTTATTGTGTCTGTGAGCCTTGACACTGATCCTCTTTATAGCCCAGTCTTGCAAAAATTTGGCCCATGTTTTCAGAAATGGTGCCTATTTTGGTGTACTGCAATTTTTGGGTGCCCAAGGGGAATAGCTAAGGTCTGGGTGGAGAGGAGCTGATGGCACTCAGCATCTCTGAAATAAACAAATCCTAGGTATTTAAGGTCAGGCACTAAAAAATGTAGGGCGCCCCCCATATTGAAGATGGTGGCCTTTATCATTCACGTGCACAATCACTGATGCCTACCCACTTCTTTGCAAACGGGACAGGCGGGAAGTCTGCTGAGATTACCAAGACTTCATTAGTTTGCGACACGCTCCCGCATGCTCCCCAACACATTACAAGCAATGTCGTAAATTGACTGTACCTCACGAGCATGGCCATACAGCCAGTGCATGTGTGGGCCAGGGAAGCAGTCGAGGGCTTTGAGCAGCTGCCGTCTCCTCCAATACAGCTGGTTTACTTTCAGCAGCGCATACATGAAGCAAATCACAGCAGCCACGGAAAAGATCCGAAAGATGTCCACGGACAGCCTGGCCCACGAGGGCCTCATTCCATCCAGCACAGACGTCATGGTGCAGTCAGCCTTTGTCTCTCTTGCAGATGCACTGAACTCACATCTACACACACCCTTAACCCTGGGTGCGGTGTGAGAGAACTGAAGAGCAAGATCTGAGTTCACTCTGAGAGATCCTGTTTCAAAAAAACAAAACACCCCTTTGAAATCTGTTTCACAACTAAACCACCCAGATGGAAACCACCTATCAGTGATCAGATAAGCAAGAGCAGAACTGCTCGGTGGCAGAGGTAAGGTGAACTGATATCAACCCAGTGTTGAGCAATACATGAGTAAATAGGTGGACTTTGAAATGGGGCCTGAAGAGCATGTAGCCAAATTCTATAATTACTTTGGAATTTAGGATCGCCAAAATGGATTTTAACGATCTGATCTGAAGGGTAAGGGTTCTAGTCTGGAACCTGACCACAGATAAATTAAAATGGAAACTAAATTTCTACAGGCACTCCTGGGGACAAGAAGTGGTAAGGTCTTGATAACAATTTGTATTGCTAACAGCAGAAAGCATATAATTGATAAGAACACTAATTGATGAATGTATAATGAAATAACAGCAAATTCTATACAGCTTATGACAAACTATAACACCTTCCAATTTCTATTAAAGCAAGCTCACAGATCACAAGGTTACAATTTGCTTATACTCATACCTGAAAAAAAAATGCTCAATTGAAGAGTAGAGCTAACAACTCAGATATTACTTAGCTAAAATAAAACAATAAGGACTAGCTGAAAGGAAAAGAGAGTAAGTTTGTGGGTCTGTGAAGATCTTCTCTTGACAAAGTTGAATTCAGGCCTGACGAAAATGGAAGCTTCAAATTCTCTCCCAATTCCAGGGCCTTCGGTACCCCTTCCTTACACATTACCAGTCCAATATTTTCATACCACTCTAAAAATAATCTGAATTATTTCATTTTTCTGGTCCAGATATGGCTCTTGACCTGAAAAGTGTCAGGGTGTTTTTAGATTATTGGTTTGGGGGTTCATGTGTGTGACTGCTGTATTTTCCTACCAGAATGTTCCCCTTTACCTTTCTCCTATTTTCCTATTTATGATTTCTGTGGGTTTTGTGGTATTCTGCTAAAATGTCAGATGTCTGGGTCCTGAGTTTTTCTGCTGTTGGCCTCCAAAAGTATGATCAAGACAGCTTATCTGATGTCGTTCATCAGAGTTTGTGGAACAGACCTTTCACCTGCTTCAGTCCCCACTTATTCCTATAGCAAAGCAATACAGCTTGTTATGTTTACAAGGCCTGCAGAATTCTTGCATTACCAGCATTTAGAAAGTGATGCTAACCTATTTGCTTATGCTAAGTAACATAGTATAGAACCAAGATTTCTTAACCTTATAAGAAAAGAGATACATGTATGAAAAGGAAAGACAGTAATATATGCATGCAAGCTAAACATAAGTATAGTCAAAGGCTACAGGCAGGACACTCAGACCCTGTTAACTGAGCATTAGACGTGACTTCCAATATTTATTTATATAGAAGGAAAGAGAGGGAGACGACTGTAGGGACTTAGGCACAGAAACCCATATAATGTAGGTAGGACTGACAGCACCATCTATGACTGAGGTGACCCAACACTTCCTGTTATAAAATGAATTTAATGAAGCAGGTTGCAACCCATGAAAGCTTATGCCCAAAATTGTTAGTCTTTAAGGTGCCATGGGACTCTCGTTGTTTTTGCTGTATACAGACTAACACAGCTACCCCTTTGCAACGATTATAAGATGATTTTCATTAACTTTACTTAAATTGTTTGGGCTGACATCTGCCACCTGGGTTACAGGCAATGGGAGGGAGCCATCTCCCTGTTTGGAGTCAGGGGAAAACACCAGGATTCTGCGGAGCGAGGAAGATAGTGCAACAAGGAACCAGAAGGAGGGGAAGAGACTCTAAGACCGTGAGCTGCGATAGAAAGAGGCTGGGACTGGCTGGGCAAGGAGACCGGGACTATAATTGGGAACCTACGTTTAGACTATGAGGGGCAGATTCCCTTTTGCTTTCATTGCTGCTATAGCAATGTGAACCTACTGGCTTCAGTGGGGTTTATGCCAGACTTGCGTCATTGTGAGACCAGAATCAAACCTTCAGTTTTGAAAGCTTGACTGAATGACTGGCCAACTGTCACCCAATGGGTCTAGCAGTACTAAACTCTCCAGACTTGTTCCTCTATACCCCAGTGCATTCTTCATACTACCTCAAACCAGCAATTAAAAGGTAGGTTAAAATTCTTTGTCCGTGAGATTAAAGGTAATCTGTGCTGGACCCTCAGGTGATGTAAATCAAAGCCAAGGCTCCATTGACCTCAAAGCAGCTCTATCAGCTGGAGTTGTCCATCCCTCTGTTGTTTATGCATTGTATATGCCTAAAGGAACTGCAGTAACTTACAGATGTTACTGACTCGGTCTTAAAGCTTGGAGGAGAGTGCTTGTGTTTGAATTCACAGAGGTCTAAATCAGGGGTCTGCAACCTGTGGTTCCAGAGCCACATGCAGCTCTTTGGCTGCTCCTTTGTGGCTCCAGGCTCCCCCTTGCCATCGGGGGAATCTGCAGGGGTCTCACTCCTGGTCCTGGGCTCCCCCCATCAAGGGCTCCACTGGAACGAGGCTACACCCATTGTGACTCTCATAACGCTTGGTTATTGAAGACATTTTTACAAAAAGACTTTTCTTACCTTTTGGTTGGCCAACTCCCTGGATGAATGCTGTTTTTTTAGAAAAGACTAGATCCTGGACAGTCTCTGAGCCTCTTCCAAATGACCAGACATCCTCTAAGCCACAGTCTGGCCACTTTGTGTTTGTCTGGTGGTACAAAAAGCACAGAGATCTTTCCTAACTGGGCAGCTCTAACATATCCCACATGAGGATTCCCTGAATGGTGTAAAGCTGGCATATATAGCTCTATGCCATCTGCTCCCCCTCTAGGTAGATAGGAGTTTTCTGCGAAGGCCAGAAGCATGAGTGGCAGAAGTGAACTCTATTTAAAATTACTTCACTGTATTCTAGGTTCCTGTGAATCCCAGTCAGTGGCACAATCACTATGGGGAATACACTGGCCAGAGTAATTTAAAGCAGCTCTTAAGATGCTCTTGGGAGTGATAATTTATCTTAAGGCACATTTCTGGCTCTGCCCTGGTTTCTTTAAGGGCAGCTGAGCTACATGTGGAGACCTGGCTGGCTCTGAACTCAGTGGGGCTGGAAGACGATCTGCATTTCCTCAGATCTGGGGGTTAAAATCTCATAGAGCCAACAGACAGTCTCATTTTCCCCATGGAAATTTCCCCTTGTTGCTACTCCCAGTACAGTTCCAGTAAGGACTGGAAAAATGGGAGCAGTTCTGTAGGCATGGCCACTCCCACTCTTTATAACACCAGATAGTTCCTGCTTTGAATAGGATGAGTTTATCCTGTGTAACTTTTTGAAATGGACTGGACTTGTTTCTTGTGGTGAGATCTGGAAGATCTCATTCAGCAGTTAAAGCTTCTATTCCCTTGTGTTTTAAAGTATTTAGTGCACTGCAAGTCTGATGGGTTATCTGTTTCCTCTTTCAAGAGTTCGCTGGACAACTGTTTCACCTTAGCATGCTTTGATTCATGGTAAGGTCATTATCTGTGCACAATACAATTAAAAGGTTGATGGGGTTGTATAACATGTACCCCCCTTTGAAGGATCCATTTCCACAAAGGGGTGTTAAATGAATCTTATCAGGGTTTATAAAGCTGCTATTTGGACCCTGGGTACAGTGTTCTTTATTTTACTTATCTAGTAAAACTTTATTATTGCTATACCCATCAGCCAGAAGGGTGAGTGAATTGCTTGCTTTGATGTCTGGTATGCTATTGAGTAACTTTGATAAAGTCAAGGTGGATCTCACACCTGATCCCAGGTTTTTAACCAATAGTGTTTAAGTTTCGTATCAGATTAAATTTAGCAGTTTTTTCCCCATATTCATAAGAGAAATCTGTGTCTCATACATGAGATGCTAGAAGCATTTTAGTATATTATTTAAATAGAACAAAGAGTTTTAGCAAATCAAGTAACTAGTTTCTTATGCTGGTAATCAGGTGTCTCTGTTTGCTTAGACTATTTCCAGGTGGGTAAAACAATGCATCGAGTACAAAAAGTTAGCAGCAATTTGCCTACTTTTGTAAATTCTCAGTCTAAGACAACAGTGGTAGCATCTTCCGATTGCCTTACATGCAGCGCTAAAATCATTATCTAGGAGTGGTCTGTGTTGCCTGCCCTTTTCAGTGCCAGTCTAATTAAGATATGCAAGTTCCTTAAAATAACTTAACAAGGAGTCTGGTAACACAGGACTAGACTAACACGGCTACCCCTTTGGAACTTAAAATAACCTGCCAACCTGAGCTGGAGTGTGTAACTCCTGACTTGTCCACTGTGCTAAGTCAACGAGAGGGTCTCTCCCTTTGACTCATCACTACTCAGTTGCCAGAATGGTGTGCCGGGCTCAAACTTCTTGATCAGCTGAATTGGTCTACATAGACCCAAGCAGTCGATCAAGAAGTTTCAACTGATGGCACCTAATTTGCTGTCCTCATTGAAGATCTGCCGTTAATTAGGACTCTGTTTCCCTGCTCCTGAGTTTTCAGCATTGCTTGGGAAAGCACCCATAAGTGGGAATACATAGAAAAAGTGAGGTTTAAGAAACGCTGGAAAATGGAGTTCTTTGAATGACTCTGCATATTTCCACTCCCCTGCTTCTCATCATCTTGTTGTGGTTTCTCAGGGTTTGCAATAGAAGGAACTGAGGCGATCCAGGGCACAGTACCCCCTTTCGTGCCCTGAACCTCAAAACAGTTTAAGGCTACAGCTACACGGGAGAGTTTACAGCAGCATAATTCCACTGATGTTAGTTCTCGTGCGTAGCTGCTCTCAGCCAACAGGAAAAACCTCTCCTGTCAACATAATTAATCCACCCCCAATGAACAGCTGCAGATCATTGGAACTTATGTCACTCAGGGGAGCGGCTTAGTCACAATCTGAGCAACTGAATTATACCAACATAAACAACAGTGTAGACGTAGCCTCTGGCTTGCTCTACCTTACAGTTAATTTGATGCAAAGTGGCTCATGTCAACCTAATTATGTCAGTGTCCACACTACATTGCTGGTGCACCAAAGTAAGTGGCCTGCGACTCTGACATAACTCCACCTCCAAGAGAGGTTTAACACTTATGCCTATACAGTTGGGGTCACTCAGGGCTTGTGTATACCGGGGTGGGGTTGTAGTTCAATCTTAGGCTGTCAGATTACAGATGGTGAAGGCGAGTGATCACAGCAACATGCTTGTTCAGGGTCTTGCACTCCCACTGCTCAGATTATTTCCTGAAGTGCACTGTGAGTAATAGGCACAGGGGTTTGTGGGGAAGCAGTTATCCTCCACTCACTCCTCCTCCCTTCTTCTCTGGACAAAAAAAGCAGGTAAAGTTTGTGTTGCCATTTCTCTGCCACAGACACAACAAACAAGCACAGTGCTTCATGCAGAGAGAAGAATTAATAGAAAAATTTCTGGGACTGGGAGGAGCTATGTTGTCAGGGTAAAGGGGAGAGGAAAAACCGATTGAGCTACTCTCTGGTTACACAGCCTTAAATTAGAATTATAGATATTGACCTCAGTGCTGCGCCACTGGTGGTAGCAGGTCAAATTACAGCTCCATCTTCTTCAAATGTACTGCTCTGATAGTGGAGACACAGGCTGCAGAAGGTGGAGCTAATCAGCATTTACTTCGAACTTCACTGTTAGTGTAGACTAGTGTAGCCTTTGGCTATACCTGGGATCGGCAATGCAGGCTTAGTGAGCCACCTGTGGCTCACTGAGCATCCCCTTCTGACTTCCTGACAATCTCTTCCAGGGATCCAAGTGTGCTTTGGGGACCCCTGGCTGGCACAGGACCCCCACTTTTGGGGCGCCAGTGTTGCTCCCACCCTCCCACCACAACCGGATGAGCCAGAAATGCCCCAGCAGCTGCACTGTGGCCCCTAGCGCTGGCGTGGGGTGTGCGGGTGGCGCACGCTCCCCGTGTCCCTCCAGCCCTCCACTGGTGGGGTAGAGCAGTGCTGCCGGCCATCCTGGCCAAGAGTGGCCAGGGGAGAGCTGCAGCTTTTGGGGGCAGGGCCCTGGAATAGCCCCTCCACAGAGTTCAGGCCACTTCGACCTGGCCACCTGAGGCGAACAGAGGATGTCTTGCCCCCAGGCTCTTGATCAGGCCTATTCATGGGTCTGTTTTCTGGGAGGAAGTCCTTTCTAATTAATATACCTGTAGTCAGTTTGGATTAGAACACTTGTCCTTTGAATTTGCCTATTAAATCTAAATTGGCTATTCCAAATTCCAAAATAATTATAGAATTTGGCTACAGTTAATGACGACCCGGGTGTTGGCCCTCCTTGGAAAAATAGCCACAAAAGGACTTCTTGGGGAAAGTTGGTTTCTGCAGGCTTAAAAGTTTGCAAAGAAATTGGCTGCATTTAGAAGATTTGCTTTTTGACACACATTGGCATTTTGCCTTGATTAAAAAAACTGCAGTTTCTGTTCTGTTCCCTGATTTCTTCAGTGGATTTTAACTGTTTCTTAGGTGCACATTGAGAAGGGGTAATTAAAAGTATTGATTGAATATTAATAGATACTGACATACATAGTTAATGGCAACACGGACGCCAGCAACCCACTCATGTTTTAGGACGTAAGGTGGCAAAGGAGTTCAATTAAACCTACCAGAGAAAGGCAATTGTTAAAAGTTCCTTATATTGGAACACTGGTTAGCAGTGGTCTAAGGGCTCACTGTATTAATGTAGGAAATCCTAGAATATTAGTCCCAGCAATCCCTTGGGCCAAACCCCAGAGCTGAACATACTTTTCTGGCCCCACCGGTGTTTGGGTAAAATACCTCTTGATCTGCTAGAAAAAGCCATCGAGGGAAGAGAAGGGAAATAACCCCAACCCTTCCATGATTAATGGGACGTATGTAAACTTTGATTAACCGGTCAAGGGTAATATCTAGATCTAGATCTAGATAGATAGATAGATAGATAGATATAATTTTTGTAGTATCTGTGATTATTGCTGAACATGCTATAAGCCCCTAAAGTTATTAAAAAATTAACTGTAAGACAGTTGAAAATATAGAGCCATTCTTAAGTTTTATAGAGTCCTTTACATAGAGATTTTACTTGTTTGTGCACTGGGACTCTGTGTCTGTGCAGACATTATGCAACTTACATTGACTGTCGGCTCTCAGCCGGGTGATGCTGACCGGTGGATCCCTCCCCTCCCTACTCGAGCGCTGACAGCCCAAGTTGTCACCTGGGCATGAGCTCACAGCTGTCAGTGTCCCACAGTGTCCTGCTTCAGTCAGTGGATGTATTCTTGGTGTGGACACGAACCCCTGACAGAAGGAGCAAGTGTGGGGTGGCCATCTGTCAACTTAAGTCATCTTAATTTTGTAGTGTGGGCAAGCTGTAAGACCCTAAGAGCAAATGTGGAAGGGGGTGCCCAAGTGTTCTGATGGGCACCTTATCCATGAGCACAAATATGCAGTGTCATCTCAAAGGACTCCAGTTATAAATAAGTAACGTTTAGTTATAAAGACTTCAGGCTTTGGCCCAGTTAAGAACATAATAGTAACAAACTGTGCACAGCCTGAGTATAAAATGCAGCAGGAGAGCTGAGTTTTCTCATCTCTTCTTGATTAATTGCCATGATAAGCCACCACAAAATGAATTATTAATTTCTGTCACACAGTCATGAGGCCAAAGACCAAGTGGCTATCTTCTAACTCCAGGGAGGCTGGCAACAGCCAAAACCCGGGCACCATGCATCATCATAATAAATAGTGATGGGCAAAACCAGGGCGGCTTGTGATTCTGTAGAGCCTCATCAGACGCAAATCTATGAACCCACACACTTTTCCATGTGTATCAGAACGGAGTGAAAGAGTGTTTGTGGAAGGGCATTGCCATATTCCTGTCCCTTGTCTAGTCACAAACTCCTTGGAGACCTTTTTTTGTGTAGCATATTTACAGAGTTCTCCCCACCAGTCTTACAAACTTGTCCAGCTCCGTGTTTACATTAGCATACCGTCCTTAGCTCACTCAGCCAAGGAGTAGGAGACAGCTGGTATCATCCATCTGCGAGAGCTTTTCTGGCCATGACTCTGACTCTCTACTCTCTCCAGAGCAATTCCTTCCTGTGCCAATTGGTTAATTAGCCTTGTAGCTCTAATCCATCCATCCCTAATCTATCAGTTAGGCATAGCTTTGCCCCTCAGGGTTACTCTGAGGTGATTTACTTGGTGACCTAATAATCAGAGTGCCTTTACGGCAACTTTTGTCCAGCATTCTGTCCCAGGATGTTCCCAGGACACCAAAATACATTCACTCCACCCAACTTCTACTGAACTGGGAAGGAGATAAATTCCAAATCTATTCCTCAAAATGCAGGGAAGACTAATTTTACAGGGATCCTTTCCTTTCTTTTTCAAGTGGAAAAAGAATTGATCAAATGTACAGCACATAGATGCCAAAGGTAGGAGGCGTGAGAATGTCTGCGGTGAGTTCTCTGGAGAAGAGCCTCAAACGGTCTAACTCCTGAAACAGAAACGTGTTCTGGTAGCACCTATGCAACCCAACTGAGATTGAAACCCCATTCTGTTCGCTGCTGTACATGTAGTAAGTAAAAAGCTCCCAGTCTAACCAGGCAAGCCAGAGACTGGGAAAAGGGGTGCTGTTCTCTCCAGTTCATCAAGCAGAAGCACTGCGAGATCAAGTGACTACCTGAAACTCTCATAAGAAACCCAAGGAGGATCTGGGAATTACACCCAGGTCTCCTGAATTTCAGGCCAGGGGATTCATCACAAAGACACCTCTTACTTCCTACATGCTGGCTTCGAACTGAAATAAACTGCTGCATCCTGCCACTTTTCTAAGGACACCTCTGATTGGACAGGTGATCTCGCATGGGGAAGTCAGACTAAGTGTTTAGAGTGGCCTGTTGTGGCCTGAAGGTTTAGGAATCTACTGCCAGCATCATCGTGGGATTATGCTCTTCGGGGGGGCAATTCATTTACTAGTTCCCTTGCTCAAGGATGCTGCTTTGTAAAGTGGCACTGGGGGAAGGAGGGTTGATCAAAATATTTGTATTGGCTGTGAGGTTGTAGAGAGAAACCGCTGCTTTCTATTGATTCGAAGAAGCTCTCTGTCTCTCTCTTTCTTTCATTACCCCACCAGTCTCTCTTTCAGGCTGTCTTTTCTTAATCAATTCTTTACCAACCATTCCCTCTTCTGCGAGTCTGTGTTGCCTCCCTCCATACTCAGCCTTCACCCTTTCTTCAGGTGATCTCACAACACCCCTTTCCAATGGTGTCACTGGACCAAATGAAGGAATTGAGCCTATCAGCTGTCCCAGGCTCCTCTGCCCTGGATTCTAGTCCCAAGGGTCTTTATATCCATGTGGCCTTGGACAGACCTTCTGTGCCACTAATGGGGGAGGGAGGTGACATATTCTTCTGCACCAGGATCTTCTCTTGGCCCTCCCTCCTGGAGATCAGAATTCAAATCTCTTTGCAAAGAGCAACTGACCCACTTAACAGTACCTGAGGCCCAAATCAGTTCCTCTCACATCAAACATTTTCAGATTTTATTGGCAAATTATTGGAAATGGGAGGAAAAACATAAAATACAGACTAAGGAACTTATAAATGCAACTTGCTGCACCCCTTGAAACATCACTCCTCTGGCATCCAGTTACATGTTATTAGTACTACCACTTGTTGTTATGACTGCTAGATGCTACTGTTTATGGACCTTGGATGTCAGCTGCGCTAACAGTGTGTGGAGCTGGCTGAGCTGCATAAAGCAACACCACAGGCTCTGTTCAGTGACAAAGAGGCTCAGCCTGGTTTATCATTGACAAAGTGTAGTCTGAGTGCCCCAGTCAATGATTAAAGGTCCGCCAACACATGCATGCTCACAATATTGGTACCAGTTCTAACAGCTCCCCAGAACATTGTCCTTTCAAGAAATGGCAAGATGCCCCTACAACAATGACTCCTTTTAGACACTGATAGAAACAAGTTCTGTATTATGCTCCAGACATTGTTAATTAGCTCTCTCATACGTTGTACCTACTAGGTTGAACAAGACCTCTTCATACATTACCCTGACACCCCCTCCTTATCTTATGTGGGCTCGGTGTGTTCTGTACCTTCTCTTAGAAATGTGTTTACATAGTTACTGGAGAGATCTGTTTGGGTTTGGGCCATCCTTTCCGGTCGGAAATGTGCTTACTTGTTTAGTTGGCGTGTTGCAATTTTGTAAAGCCAGACCAAGTCTGGTTCACAGCCTTTGGTTCATACTGTTACTTATGCTTAAGACTCCAGAAAGGCCTACTTTCCCCTATTTTTGTCTTTTTATGTAGAAGATCTTTAGCTATCAAGACAGAAAAGCATAATTTATGAACAGAAAATGAACCATTAGGCTAAACAGTGTTTTGGCCACTTTGCTTTCCCCATTCATACCTCCATGTCCCACGTGCCCAATAGTTTGTACATTTCCTTGTACCACTTCTGGACAGTTTCCATTTCCCGTTGGCCTTACTCCTATATAAGGGGTCTCAGAAAGTGAGGTTTGGGACTTCAGCTGAGACATATGATCTTAGAGTCACTTCCTAAACTAGGATAGGCACAACTATAGTGTGTCCCACAGTGTGCTATGTACGTGGGGAGTAAAACAAAAATTTGGAGTAGTGACATCACAAAAGAGGCCCTAATAGATACATTTCTTGTAAATACTGGTAGTTGCTCCATGGTACTGTCCATCCATTTTCTAGGTTGCCCTTGTTGCTGGTTGGCCCTAGTCTAATGAGCTTTGACAAGCAGAAGACGGGCGCAGCCAGCTCAGCGGTGTACTGTAGTTATCTGTATTTATGCTCTGCCTGTTAGCAGGCCTGGGGGCATGCCCTGCAGGGGGTGGTCTGCAGGCCTGTTCCCTGCTCTTCCCCACTCCGCCCCCCACTATGGGTGTGAAATGGAGCAGAAGTGATAGGAAATGCCTGATCCCTGTGTGTCCGAAGTCCCCACAGCTCCCTCACCGCACCCGGCTCAGGAACAGAGCAGCTAGAAGAACCAGAAGTGGAAGGGCCAGCTCAGCAATAGGGTTATCAATGGGGGTGACTCCTCTTAGCAGGACCTAACCAGCATTCCTCGCCCAGGATGGCATCCAGGGGCATGACCCTCTCCATCTTTCTCCCTCATCTCCAGTATGCCACTGGGGCAGCTTCTCTGTTCCCTTGGATTGGCCTGAACCATTGTGGCCACACACTAGAGTTGCAGTGCCAACATCGCCAGCACAGCAAGCTGTGTGCAGTGCTCTTCGGGTTTGTGGTGTTGTGTGACATGCCAATAGCGGACATAGATTCAGTTGTTTCTTGCAGACATCATCTTCCAGATAACCTACTGAATGGACAATAGCCATGCTGTAGGATGTTGTGGTCTCAGGACTCGGTGTTGGTACTCAGTCACTGAACGAGATTGTTCTGAACTATGTGTGCCTCAGTTAGGATGCAATGTCGCTGACCCCAAATTTATGACTAGTACTGGGAGGAAATGTGTCTACACAATTTGCTACATTGCCAATATACCACTGTTTTCTGTCATACATCAAAGGCCACCCCATTTAGCTGTTTATACCATTATGGTCTGGCAATTTTTCCTTGTTTATGTGTTCTGTGATGAGTTAGTTATGGTAGTTACTATGCAACTCTCATAAGCAGTATAATGTATTTGCCATCTGGTTTTTCTTTGCCTTCATATTGTTTACTGCAATTTGCTTGATAGCTTTGATTTGTTTAATTAAATAGCTTAGAAATATTACACACATTGTAAATCATGTACTGCTTTCCTTAGTAGCCAGACCCTCAGTACCATGAAGTATAGGCTCAGAGACAATTTCTGCTGCCTGGAGGTCACAGTAATTATATATATTTCATATTACCCCTGCTCCTATAGATATTTCAGGTTTAAATTACTTTGAAATTTAACAATAATTCTATCTAGATTCTGAAGTGTCCTATTTTGAAAGATACTAGACTGTGGAAGGGTGTTTTAGCCAGTTCTCAAGTCTTGTGCACATTCCTAATTAGATGCTAGTAAATTAATTAACAAAGAACTATATGATAATAATACAATTACTTTTACACACTAACAAAAGTCAGTTATATTTTCAGGAGAAAGATTTAAAGTCACAGGCACATGAACATATTTGCTAACAGTAACAGTTTCAATAACAGTTAGACCTGGTCAAGCTTTCATGGTTACCTGTCAACTGAATATTTCATTGTACATATATGGTGGGTTGCGATTTAATTGACTAGTCTGTTTTTTATAAAGAACTTTATCATTTTTTCTCCAAAGCTCAGGGTTTCCTTCACTGTGCAGTTATCTTTTGGCATCTTTGATCTTTGGGGTACATCTTCAAACAGGCTAAGTTGGTTAACATACTACAGTCTTTGCTTGTTTGTTTCTCGTTTCCAGTAATCCTAACTTAGTACACCGGTTAGCTACATTTCTCTGCAATATAACAGGGACCAAGTCTTCTATAGCACAAGCTATGTTTTTGTTCTGATTTTCCCAATTCTGTCAGACAAGTATATCTGTTTTAGATGATTTTACAGTTGTTGCATAGACATACATTTTCACCTAATGTGCATTACTATCTTTCATAATCAATGTAGTACGCGACTACTAAAATAGATGCTCATTATTTTCTGTATACCTCTATTCTCTGCTGAGCATTATGTTTTAGCAACATTCAAAGGGGCACCCCTGTTAGTGTAGTTCATTAAAACAAACAAGGAGTCCTGGGGCCCTAATTTGTTAGTTTTTAAGTGCCACAGGACTCATTTGTTTTAGCAACAGAGATAGTAAGATCATTTTTATTCAAGCTTTTTAGAGTTATTTTCTTATGATAGTTGATCACCTTGTGTTATCCGCTTCAAAGCGCAAACTTTAACAACCACTTAGAATAGAATAGCATAAAAATTCAATGAATATGATTTTTAAATGCAAACACTTTGAGAGTATTTCATTTTCCTGATGGTTGTGTTTGGGCAGGGATCGGCAAGCCAAAAGATAAGAAGCACCATTTTCAAAAATTCCTTCAATAACCAAGTGTTTTGAGAACTGCAATGGGTGTAGACCCCTAGTAGGGGCTGCGGGAGCTGGGCCAGGGCACCCGTTGTAGGGTCCTCTGGTAGGAGTGAGGGGGAGCCCAAAAGCAGTAGTGGACCCACTTCAGGGTCCTGTGGTGGTGGTGGTGGGAAGCCCAGACCCAGGTGTGGGGCACCCACCGGTCCTCTGGTAATAGCGGGTCTCAGAACCTGGAACCGTGGGGGGGGGGGCAGCTAAAGAGCTGCATGTGGCTCTGGAGCCCCAAGTTACAGATTCCTGTGTTTGGGAGACAAAGGTGGAAATCTGCTAAATTGTTTGGTTTGCTTTAACATTTTGCAACATAACCAGACATAATATGTATTGTTATATTTTTGACCTTTTGCTATAATGGTCTTATAACTATATCTGACTATTTAATAAAGGCACAAACAAGTTTATCAAATCTCAGAAAAGGCAAGGATATTTTGTTAATATTACCTTTGTACTAATGTGGCGGTTTCCTCCCCAAGTTTTTATATCTGAACAAACAAGTCTTTGATTAATCAAAGAGAATCCTTTTCATTTATAATTACTTTAGTTACCAGAGCAAAAATTTACCTACAAATATTTATAAAACTGAGGCCTTTTTGAGCTTTGCAAAAATGTTAATTGGTATTGTGAAGGTTACAATCTAACCATAATATTAAGACAGCGAGATACCACTAATCTTAAAAAATGAGTATCCAATTAGCTTTTGTTGCAACAAAACAAAGCAAACAAAAAAATGCATTGCATGATGCACAAGATAGGACGACACTGGGCAACATACATGACATGCAGAACACACTTTTAATTAAAGACAAATGGTGCCAGAGTTGTCTTTATAACTATACAAGATAAGGCATTAAGACCTTAAAGCTATTAAGGCAACACAGACAAGTAAACAAAAGAGTTAAATGTTTCAATAAGCAAGTTATTACCTTTTTCTTTACCTTTTAATAAGAGTTGATGAAAATTCCTATAAAGTTATTTGCCAAGTTTGTTGTATTAAGCATTTTGATGATTTGTTTTTTTCAGTTGCTCAATTTCTTTCAGCAGTGGGGGTTTCTGTAAAAGCTATGATTTTTAATGTTTAAAAAACGGAGAGGGCAAAAGTGAGGCAAGGGGGAGGGGGAGGAAAGAGCAACCTAGAAAGGTAGGGAGACCTAAGCCAACAGAGATCATTTTGAAATATAGGCAACAGCAGTGTGTTTAACAAACTAGAGGAGGATAAAAAAGGAAAACTTAACCAGTACGTAAAAATATTTGAGGAAAAAAGGTTATACTCTTACCTCTTAGTGGGGCTTTCAGGGTTAGAGCAGTCAGGAGCCAGGAACTCAGACCCCTGGTTTTTATCCTGGCTCTCAGAGGCCAGTGGGAGTTGCTATTTGCTCCAGAAAAAAACTGAATTTGTTTCCCCAGCATCTGTTGCTTTTCTCTGCATGCCAAGGGATTGCAGAAATGCTTGTTCCCTGCTGCAGCTAACCATTTCTGGGCAACTCCATGTGATAATGCACCAGTTCTCGATGTTTCCCTCTCAGTTTTTTGCATTGAATTTTTTTAGGAAAACCTTAATTTAAGCTTTTAAAATTTGTTAGGAAAAACTTTTTTGCTGGGACTGCGGTGAAGCACTGGAATGGGTTGGCAAAGGAGGTGGTGGAATCTCCATCCTGTAAGGTTTTTAAGGCCCAGATTAACAAAGGCCTGGCTGGATGATTTTGTTGGAGTTGGTCCTGCTTTGATCAGGGGTTGGACTAGATACCTCCTGTGGTCCCTTCCAACCCTTGTGGTTCTATGAAACTGGTTTTTATCCACTCAGGATCAAGTCGCAGCCGCTGTCACCTAACATGTACTGCTCACTTTCCATTTCCTCTTCCATCTGATTGATCAGTCTAGTGGAAGAAACATTTGCTGCTTCTACCTCCTATGCACTTACTGTTCACCTTCTGACAAGTGCAATTATAGCTTTATGTTTAGAGTTTGACAGAGCCTGGCTGTCACCATAAGGCAGCAGTAGAGGTGTGGTGGACTTCACCCATGGACTACCTGATGATTGTTGGCCTGGGTCATTCCACCTGTTCTCAGTCCAATCTTCCCAGGTTTCATCTTTCAGTTTTGTTAGGGCCACCTTTTGCTATTTCTGTCCTCATCCTTTAGGCACATAAAAGTACCCAGATCCTGTTGCTGCCCACCAAGATTTATAACAGGGCACAGAACTTTTTTGTTTTGCAGATTCTCTTCAGCTGTTCCTAAATTTCTATTCTATTCCTGTGCCTTCTGCAGCATCTCATGTCTCTGATCTGCATGCTGCCCTGCCAGCAGAGCTTTGTGTTGTATTGATTATGTTGCTTCTTCTAACTCCTTTTTGGTTTTTACTACTTGCCCTGCCAATTTTGTGACATTGGTCTTAGCCATTTCATGGTCCTGCCCACAGTTCGCAATATTCTATACTTCCAACTCTTCTTCTTATTCAGTGCTGAAGTCTCTTCCATACCCTTACAGAATCCAGTCCCTGTTTCCTGGCTTTCTGTTGTAACCTCATACGGAGGAGTGCCTTTCCTCATTACCCAGTGCCTCCATTCTTCAAACTCTCTGTGGATCACAAGGGTGAAGGGGTGGGTACAGTGATTAGTAACAGTCAGCATTGATTTATCAAGGACAAATCCGTGTCAAACCACCCTGGTAGCTTTCTTTGACTCCATAACAAGCCTTGTGGATGGGGGAAGTGGCAGAAGTGGTGTATTTTAATTTTAGTAAGGCTTTTTGATACTTTCTCAGCAGATCGTCTCATAAACGAACTAGGGAAACATCATCTAGATGAAGCAGCTGTGAAGTGAGCGCATAATTGGTTGGAAAACCATTTCCAGAGAGTAGTTATCAGTGGTTCACAATTGAGCCGGAAGGAAATATTGAGTGGGATCATGCAAAGGTGAACTTTTGTCCAGTTCTGTTCAGTATCTTCAGCAAAACAGACAAGGAGTCCAGTGGCACTTAAAGATTAAGAAGTTTATTTATCACATGAGTTTTTGTGGAAGAAAATCCAACTTTGTCAGATGATTTGTGACCCTGCCAGCAGGTTCGAAGATTTGAGGATCTTGGGGGGCAACCACTGCACCCGTGGGGTATGGGGTGGATCTGGGGTACACTTTATTAAAATGAGTATAGGGTAAGGTGAGCAGTGGTCGGTGTATGTCGTGTTTGTCACAGTGGTTTCTGTGAAGTGTTGGGGGGTACCTAACTTTCGGGAGTGGGGACAGGTTGGGGAACAATGGGGTTCTTCAACTAACCTACTAACACTATAGCCCTACTCACTATAACCTAAAGGCTACCTTAACACGCTATAGGAAAAGGGGGGGGGTACAATGCACATTAGTGCGCCGCAGTGGCAGAGAAGATAAGTAGCAGGGAAGCTGGGGCCTGAAGAGGAGTAAAGGCAAGTGGGGGGGTGTCGAAAGGCAGCGGGGTGAGGAGGTGCTTGGGGGTTGGGGTAAGGGGACAGAGGCAGGAGGGAGCCGCAGGAGAGCGGGGGCGGCTCGGGAGCCGGGAGCCGCAGGAAGGCGGCAGATACGGGAGCGGATCAGGGGCCGGGGGCAGGAGGGGGGAAGAACGGCTGGCAGCCGGGGCAGGAAGGGCGGCCGTAGGAGCGGCTCGGGAGCTGGGAACCGCAGGAAGCGGTGGAGGACGGGGAGGGCTGGTGGGCTGCCGCGGGAGCCGGGGAAAAAGCGGCGGGGCCGCTAGAGAGTCCGGCGGGGATCGGGGGAACCGATGGCGGCCGCGGGAGTGGCTCGGGAGCCGCAGAGAGCCGCAAGGGTAGCGGGGCGGGGAGAGCGGCTCGGGAGCGGGGAGCCACAGGGACAGAAGGAAAGTTGAAGCGCACCGGGGATCCCAGAAATGAAGAGGGAGCAAGGAAAGTTAAAGAGAAAAAGGTTTATTTAAGTTGGGGAGGTTACAGAGGGGAGGGCACAGGCAACTTAACCAAACAATTCTAAAGGCTCGGAACTAAAGGAAACAATCTTAACAGCTAACTTAAGACTTCTACGGCTACCAATTAACTTTATACAATGTTGCAAAACACAATACTCTTACAGCAAGTTCAAACAACCCAGGAGGAAAAGAGAGACACTGGGTGATACAAAGTAGCAAGAAGCAATTACAGACACGGGGAGCTCCTAACACAAACTGGAGCTGCAAGCAAACAGAAAGGTACACACGCAAGCCTGTAAAGCTGGGGAAAGCAGTTTTAAAGCAGCCCTAAAAAAATAGAATAACTTTTTTCTTAGAGAGAGGTTGCAGGGCAGACTCTTACCACTCCTAGCAGCACGGGTAACAGCATTACAGGCTGGAGGAGACTCGTAATCGGCCGGCAGTAACTCGTGGGGGTAACTCGTAGATACGCTCTAGAGGGAACTCGTGAGCGGAGGAGGCAGCTTCTGGTTGATCAGGCCAGGAGAGATGTTGAAAACCGTCCTGCCTGAGCACCCCAGAACCTCAGCTTTTAAAGACTATTTCCTGCCTTTCCCTGATTACAGGGAATGCGGGGAACAATGGGGGTATGAGTCATGCCCCGCAGGACCTTGCAGTTAGGCAGAGCCCACCTACACCAAGTCCTGCAAAACAGTGGGCCCCCAGGGTGGTAACGGCCATCCAGTTGAGTTCAAGGGGGCCACCTAGTTCAGGTGAAGGAGCCATTGTTCACTTCACACGTTCTATGTACTTTAATGATGGCCTGGGAGGGGCGGCCATCAAAGTAACTGCTATGAGTCACAGACAATTTGAAGCATCTGACGATGTGGGATTTTCTCTAAAAAAAAAAAAAAAAAAAAAACCACTCATGCGATAAATAAATTTGTTAGTCTTTAAATGCCACTGAACTTCCTGTTTGTTTTGCTGATTAGACTGAGATGGCTGTCCTTCTGGAATTTATCTTCATTAATGATTTAGATAATGGCACAGAGAGAACACTTGCAAAGTTTGTGGATGATACAAAGCTGGGACGGGTGAGAAATGCTTAGGAGGATAGGATTAAAATTCAAAATGATCTGGACAACCTGGAAAAATGGTCTGAAGTAAGTAGGATGAAATTCAATAAGGACAAATGCAAAATATTCCACTTGGGAAGGAACAATCAGTTGCACATGTATAAAATGGAAAAATGACAGTCTAGAAAGGAGTACAGCAGAGAGAGATCTAGGAGTCATAGTGGAGCACAATTTAAATATGAATTAAGTGTTACAGTGTTGCGCCAAAAAAAGAAAAAAGAAAAGAAAGAAAACTGCAAACACCATTCTGAGTTATGTATGACCAGGAGTCTTGTAAGGAAAGCATGAGAAGTAACACTTCTGCTCTACTCCACGCTCGTTAGGCCTCAACAAGAGTACTGTGTCCAGTTCAGTGTGACCCTCCACCATCTCTTCTAAGGCATGTGTTTACATAATTACTTGCAAGAGTTATGTGCTCTTGCACCATCCTTTCAGGTTAGGAATGTGCTTTCTTGATTAGCTAATAACTCATGCGTTGCTCTTTTGCCAGGGCCAGGCCTACTCTGGTTCACAGCCTTCAGTCTGTACGGTTAGTTATGTTCAGGGCTCCAGCAAGGCCCACATGCAGTACTGCAATACAACCCACAACATGGCATGTTTGTAACAGCGGCCACAGATTTTCGGTGCTTCCATGTTTATCAGCCCAATTTGAGACACCTTGTCTGAGCACTTGCAGATCCCATCTCCTTCACTTGCACATGAGCAGTTTTGAGAATCAAGCCCACAGTGTCCTAAACTAACAACTCAAATTACTGGCCACTTAAGATGTTTGTTCAAGTGTTAGTCTCCCATGCCACTAAGCAGAGCAGTGGTTCCCAATCTCTTTGGCTTGAGGGCCACAAATATAACTTTTACAACCAGTCTCCATCAGCCACTCCTCTCTGCCCCCCCTGCAGCCAGCGGGAAGGAGTTCAGCAAGGAGAATCTCCTGCTGCAGCCAGGAAACTGTGTGTTTCACCCGGTCCTCAGGCAGTGGCTCCCTTCTGTAATCAGTGTTCTCCTTCGCCGGCTCTAGCAGGGACCCAAGGGCCCTGGGAACTTATGTAGCATTTTCCTTCTGCAGCGAGCACGGGAGGAACCGTGGGCCATTCTGAAAGACCACCCGGGCCATGGTATGGGAACCACTGAAGTAGAGCCTCCATATGACTGCCTGTTCAGCAGGTGTCCCAGGTTGTGTGGGTCAGTATCCAGAACTCTTTCTTGACTAACAGGTTCCAGAGGGATAGCTGCATTAGTCTAGTTCAGGAAAAAAAAACCCAGGGAATCCAGCGGCACTTTTAAAGACTAACAGATTTATTTATCGCTTGACCTTTCGAGGATAGAATCCCACTTTGTCAGTCACGTGAAATGGAGCTCACAAATTTGACACCATTAGCTTGGGTCTGAACAGAGAATTGAACTGGCTTACTCATTACAAAAGGTGATCTTTCCCTCTTTTAACCTTCTGACCTTATCTATTGTTCCACACTGTTGGAATACAAACAACTTGCTTGGTTTGCTGAAAAAGTTCTGAACTGACCTTCTGGCTTTCCCATCTCTGCATTTGTGCATCTCCTTTCTTAGTTTACCTTCCATTTCATGTGTCTGATGAAATGAGATTCTACCCATGAATGCTCATGTGATAAATAAATTTGTTAGTCTTTAAAAGTGCCACAGGACTTCTTGTTTCTTTCTTGTCTGATATCCCAACTTGACTGTCAATTCCTGGATTACGTCTGAAGGACACTCCTTAAAAGGGCCTAGAGCAGATGTGTCAAACTTGTTTGCTATGGCGGGACAGAATTGACTTAAATGTGCTTCAAGTGGGCCGCACATACCATACACTGAAATAATAAGACACTCTCGCTGCACCATGGAGTGCTGCATATGCAAAATTGTACTCTGTGATTACCCCCCCCCCCAACTTTCTCTTTCTCTTTCCTGTGGAGCATAGTCACAGTCCAAATGGAAGATGTTTGCAGGTTGCATTCAGCCCATGGGTCGCATGTTTGACATCCCTGGCTTAGATCGTACATCTCTCATGTATTTCAAATGCTTACCACTGGGATTATAGTTCATAGCAAGAAGCTGATTCTCATGATGAATACCTGTGTGTCAGTATTTGCATTGCATCGTGTAGTTTTCACTAGACCAGACTTGTGAAGCGTGGGTTTGTAGGACCCATGATTGTTCTGACCACCCCACAAACAGGTACAATTTTTGGGTGACAGCCTCCTCAAGTGCAGAATTTGCCACATGATCCTGGTAGTTCTCTGTCAGTCCCGCTCCAAATTCCATCAACCACTAGAGCTCATCGGTAACTCTATGTATTTGTTTAAGAAGTAGTCCTTTTTCTAGTACCTCTCTCCTCATTTGAGGCTCAGTACATTCTTCACTGTAATGAGTAGAAGATTCTCCACTGATTTTAATGGGAGTGGTGGTGGAGGGCCTCAAAGTTAAGTGGAGGACAATAGAATAAGAACTTTTGGTAATGTAATGTGGCCAGTTTGCTGAGCTGTTGGAACATTAAGAGGTAATGGAAGATTAATGCAAAAGTTCTTCTTAATGCACATAGCAGTGTAGGGCATCTTCGCAAGGTCACAGCTAAAATGAACCAAAGGTAAAGACTGTGAATGAGTGGCATATACCTATTGGTATAGAAAATTGAGCAGGCAACTCATGCCAGATGCCACTACACAGTGTGCAATGCCATTTACAAGCTACAGACCTCCATGCTGATATAGCATCTTGAAGAGCTCTGTGTTGGATCAAAAACTTGTCTCTGAAATTGGTCCAATAAAATATGTTTCATCACCCATGTTTGCTCTCTAGTACACCACGAGAATTTTTTTAATCTTCCAAATTTTATAGAGCATAAAACAGAATACTGCACTTTTCTTTCTCCTTCACAACTGAAGAAGGGCTCCTAATCAAAATCCTATCTCCAAATCCTATCAAATTTTGGGGTTAGTCAGTATCTCAGTTTAGATTTCAATCAGAATTCCACCAGTAGAGCCATGAGGATGAGGCATCTACCTCCCAAGGTCACATGGATAAACAACATTTCTGCCCACAGCCCAAATTCGGTGCCTGGGACACACAAGAGTGTGTCGGTTTAGAAGCAGAGATGAGGGCATTCTGGAAGTGTGGAACTCAGCATCTTCACATCTAGTTGTGCACCAATGTGCAACCATTTTAAAAATACTTATTATTTTAAAATGAGTTTTCAAAATTTATCTTCCAAAATGCACTCACACCTAATCCACAGTGGATCTATATGGGTGGTGCTCCATTTACACTCGTGGAATGAAAATAATATACATCAGCTGAGGATCGCCAGGGTTTTTAAGTACAGTGCATGAAGGAAAAAATATGTACTACTTTATTACAGAGTCTTGTCATTTGTTTATTTATGGTCCCGATTTATGGTCAACAACTGCAACCATTCTTACAAACTCAGAACTTGCTTTATCTCATCACTTAGGTCAAAAAATTGGAGTAAAAGAACCAGAAAGTGCTGTTTGATCACATTTCTACCACATGATTCTGGAAGCCTATAGAAAGCTCCAATATTGACCAGTAGTTAGTAAAGTAATCTTGATATGTTGTGAAGTGAGGGAGGAAGGTAATATGCTGAATGGGGGCAGAACAAGAATCTGGATAAACTAGAATAATACTTTGCTTTAATATAGGAATTTGTTTCCCTAGCATCTGTTACTTTTGTCTGCATGCCAAAGGATTGCAGAAATGCCATTCCCTGCTGCAGCTAACCATTTCTGGGCAACTCTATGTGTTAATGCACCAGTTCTTGGTGTTTCCCTCTCAGTTTTGCTCATTGATTTTAATACTGAAATTTAGCAAGAGTAGGGGAAGATTGCACCCTTCACCCATTTCTCCAGTGTTTTACAGAGGGTGAGGGCATAAGGAACTAGCTGGGGGAGAAAGAAAGTTGTTCTCCAGAGATTATTGTGTCCATTTAAAAGCAAAGGAATTGTGTGATGAGCTTACATGTCACAGCAGAGATCTGGACTCAATGACCCATCAGGTCCCTTGTGGTTCAATGTCTTTTTTGTTTTTCACCGGATTCATACTGCCACCTGGCCGGCGTCCCAAGGTGGAGCCAGTCTCTAGCAGACATTAGGAGGAAACCTTCACAATGTGAAGTGGGAGTCCCTGGTGCAGCAGTGTCCTGCAGTTTGTCCCCAGTGGCAAGAGCCAGCTATTACAGCTTTTAAAGTTAATTTGAATTAGTCCATGTTGTTAATTTGAACTAAACTTGAACTTATTAGTTTGAAATAACAAATTCAAACTAACTTTTCCTAGTGTCAACATAGCCTATTTCACTGCTCCTCGAAGGATGTAAAAAAGGAGAGGATGGGTCACAGCATAAAGCTTTGAGGTTCATATTGTGTGGAATGGTGAGAAAGGAACATGCAATATATATAAATTAAATGTGCAAGATTTTTAATAACTGCCTTGGGCTGACCTGGGCCCTTCAAGAGAAAAGAGCTCAGTGCTCTGTGGCTGGTCATCTGACCCCCAACTGACTGAAGAAAGGGCCCGTGGGTCCTGTAGGGCAGGAGAATGGGAAAGTTAGAGAGTGAGACACCAGAAATATAGATGAGAGCTGCATGTGTTCGTGACTCATTGAGTTGATTTGATGGCCGCCCCTCCTGGGCCATCACTAAAGCATGTAAGGAATTAATTAAGGGGAGCAGCCCCTTAAACTTAACTAGATGGCCGTTGTCACCCCATTGTTTCTCTTGGGCTTGGTGTAGGTAGGCACTGCCTAACTGCAAGGTCCTTTGTAATACTGAAGGCATGACTCACATTGCCTTTGTTCCCCACATTCCCTGTAATCAGGGAACTGGTGGGAAAAACAGTTTAAAAGCTCAGGTCTTGGGGGGCTCAGGCAGGATGGTCCCCGACATCCTGCCTGGCCTGATCACCCAGACGCTGACCTTCTCCGCTCACGAGTTCTTCCCTGAGCGTACCCCACGTTTTGAACTGCCGACTGAATAACAAGTCTCTCTCTCTCCTCTGGGATGCTTCTCCTGCTGCTAGTGGTGTTGGTAAGAGTTTGCCCCTGCAGCTCCTCTCAGTAGAAGTTTTCTCTCTTTCGTATTGCTGCCTTGCCACTGCTCTCTCTCTTCTTCTGCCCTAACAAGCCCTAGTTTTTAAGGGCTGGTTCATTTAGATTTTATCACTGCCTCTCTCCCTTTTTTTACCTTGCCGTATCTTTCTTTCCACTATTCTCAGGTTCCTGGGTCCTGAAACGTTTTGCCACTGTGTTATATTGAGTTGTATCTTTCTCTCCATTACTGTATCTCTCTCTTCTCTTATTGCTTTCGAAGTGCCATCGTAAGTTGCAACATTGTCTAGACATAATCTGTGAACTGTGAAAGTGTTAACATAGCGCGCAACATTGTATTGTTTGGCTTGGTACCTTAGGACTGTATTAAGTTTGTTTGGTAGTTTAGAAGACTGTCCCCTTTGGTTTGTTGCCCTTGAAGTTGTATTGGCTTGTTGGTTTGATTGTCTCCCTTGATTTGCTACCCTTGGAATCGCATTGAGTTAGTCTATTGGTTATAAGATTGTTCCACGTGGTTGTGACCCTTAGAATTGTGCAGTTGTATTGGGTTACTTTGCCCTCCCCGTTTGTAATCCCCCTGAATAAACTGTTCCTGCCCAATTTTGCCTCTCTGCCTCTGCACTCCTGCTGCCGCTTTTCCCCACAGCCCCCTCTCTGCCCTTGCACTCCTGCTGCCGCTTTTCCCCGCGGCCCCATCTCTGCCCTTGTGCCCCTGACGCCGCTTTTCCCCACAGCCCCCTCTGCCTCCGCACCCCTAGCCGCCGCTACTGCTCCCCGCTTCTTGCAGCAACCCTCTCCGTGCCGCTGCTTTTCGTGACTCCGGCTCTCCGTTCCCCGCAGTCCCTTTCTCCCACGGCACCCCCCCCTTTTCTGCAGCTGCGTCCCGCAGCTGCCGGCTCCCTGCTATGCTCCCTTCCCTGCCATTCAGCCCCCCTCTGCCTCCCTCTCAAACCCCTGAACGTCTGTTCAGCCCCTCCTGCCTCCCCAAACCCCCACGGGTGTCCCAACTCCTCGCGTGCCTCTGTCTCCCTGCCCTAACTCCCACGTGTGTCTCCGTCCCGCCATTCCTGTCCCCAGCCCGCTTGCCCTCCCCTTCTTTGAGCCCCTCTAACCTTGTTGATCTTGCTTCCCCCCATTTGCGTTCTCTCCCCTCTGCCACTGTGGCATACTAGTTTGCATTGCACCCCCCTTCTGTTCATATGTTATAGGAGCATCTTTCAAGTTACAGTGAGTGGGTTTATGACTGTAGGGAGTCCTCATTGCCCCCTACCTGTCCCACTCCACAGTTAAGCACCCCACAACACCTCATTAGAAACACCGTGACAACCACCACACATACACTCCCCATCACCCACCTGACACCCACACTCATTTTAATAAAGATTAAAGGGTACCCCACTTGTGCAATAATTGCCCCCCAAGATCCCCAAATTTTCGAACTTGCTGGCAGGGTCAGCATGGAGATCTGGCAAGAGCTATTGGGAGAGAGTTTCGGGAGAGCCTTGAGAAACAGCTGAGTCCTGGTGAATTCTTGCTTGTTCTGCTGAAGTAGACTAACCTGATTACCCCTTTGGAACTGATGAGAGCTGGAACACGACTGACCAAACCTGGGGACTCGTGGTGGCAGGCTCAAAGAAAGGGGAGATCTGATGTGTCAGGTGAAGATGAATCCAGAAACAATAGGGCTGGGTCCCCTGACTAGGGGTGGGGCTCACTGGCAGGGAGGTATGGGGAGTGGAAACTGCAGAAACCCCTGGATAACGGACGTCAGGAAGAGCCAAGGAAAGAGAGGTCATGCCTGGAGGAATATTCAGAGTCAAAATAGAGTCCTAGGCAAGCAGGCGTGGAGCGTGGCCTCTTGTGTGAAACCTGACTTGAGAGCTGCGATAAAGAGTCAGGTAACCAGTCCCTGACAGGTAAATGGCCTGAAGAGCAGGGCCCTGGCTTTAGAGCCAGAGAACCTGTGAACGATGTACTGTCAATGATTCTTGGGTAGGTGACCTGGAGGTGATGTCCTTGGCGAAGGGCTCAGAGAAAGCTGTCAGTGTCGATGCTGACCGTGGGAAATGCAGAATGCTTTTCCTGCCAGGCTTTTGGGGAGATGCCCAAAGGTGAACTTTTGTTTGACACTGAGGCTGAGATTTTTAAAAAAGGAGTAGGTGTCGCCATTCTCACAGTTGCAACGCCTAACTGATTTAGGAGCCTAGATCTCACTTTCACAAGGAATTTAGTCAGCTTGGAGTCAGAATCCCATTGACTCTGTTGACAGGGAGGCCATGCCTACACTCCCAATTAAAGTGACCTAGCTTGCATCGGCATTCAGCCACCTCAGTAATCACATTCCCAGTGCAGGTCTACACTTTGCTTCTTGTGTTGGTGCTGTGGGTCCTCACTAGGAACACTTGCGCCAGTTGAACTGTCAGAGTGGGTCACTGTGGGATGACTTCTGAAAGCCAGCAACAGTAGACGTAGGCAATGCACCGTTTACACTGACACAGTGGTCACCTAACCACATTGACTTTGACTCTAGGCCGCTTGTGGAGATGGTGTTATTAAGTCACTGTAGCAGGCGAGTTACATGGGCAGGTTTGAAATTTGAGCGTACACATTTGCAGAATTAGGTTAACGTAAGTTGCCTTGCACCAACCTAACTCTGTGGTGTAGACCAGGCCTCAGTAGGATTTAAGTTCCAAAGTACCTAAAATTTTTCAGATAAAAGTTAAGCCTTAAATGACTTGGGTGTTGTGACACTGTGTGGTAACAGCTAATACCTTTGAATCCCAGGCCTGGAAGATCATGTTCCTTTCATGGTGGGACAAACAGGGAGACTGAGCCAGGACATGCATCTTGTGACGTGACTTGATGCTGCAGGAGGATTGGTATGGGGATTCCCTTATTAAGTTTTTCAGGGGATGTGTGTGGTTCTGTTCTCCTACAGGAGAAACATCTCCCAAAAATTTGCAATGCATGATCTTGGTGAGCACACACACTTATTCTGGTGTGTCTGTTCTGTCAAGCAGCGAGGCTAGCCAGCATGACAATGCCTGTGTCATATTTTCTCTGAGGGAGTAGCTGTGTTAGTCTAGTTCAGCAAAACAAACAAGGAGTGTGTTGACACTTAAAGACTAACAGAACACACACACAAAACAGATTTACCATTTGCTCCCCTGTTTGCATCCCAATGCCATCCCTGGTTCCAGCACTTTTTGGGGAACAGTGTTTGGTAAATGCTTCTATAAACCCAGCAGAGGGCACACAGAGCGCACAAATGAGGATGAGGTTCATTGAGTTCATAGCAGCGTTTTGTTTAATTCTCAGTGGTGAGATGGTGGGATTTTAAAGGCAGATATTCAGAATCCAAGGATGTTCCCCTCTAAGCTGCATTTATGTGGCAGCATAAACTTTGAGGCTCAGCTGTTCGACTTCAGCCATTTGGACCTGAAATGATCCTGGCAACATCTATGATTAGGAAAATGAAAATTGAATTGAGCTGATAGAAACATAGAGCCCTTCATCATGCACAGTGACATAAAGTGTCCAAAGAGATGCTGAACTTTGTGGTTTTGTGAATAACACTCTCAAGAACAGATTAATGCCCTAAAAATGATCTTGAGTGTGAAGCAAGCAAGGAGTCCTGTGGCACCTAAAGACTAACAAATTTATTTATCACATGAGCTTTTGTGGGAGAAAATCCCACTGCATCAGATGCTTTGAAGATGGGGGAACTTGAAGAATGGGAGGAAATAAATGCAGGGAAGTGTAAGTCATGGGATCAGGTCATACAGCAACTCTGTAACAGCAAAACAGTAAGATTCAAACACTGGGAAACAGCACATAGAGGAGAGTGAGGTCAAACCACCTGTTGTAATGGGAAAAGACTCCATAGTCATGATTTAATCCTGCTTTCACACAATCAAATCCACCTATCAGTTCCAGTTCTGCTGTTTCTCTTTGAAGTCTTTATGTCCTACTGACTTGCTTGAGCACAGTTCTTAATAACCAACCAACAGAGTGATTAGGAAGACTGAAGTGCTCAGTGACAGGTTTTTGAATGTCGTGATCTCCGATGTCAGTTTTGTGCCCATTTATTCTTTGATGCAGAGATTGTCCTGTTTGTCCAACACATAAGGTGTGGGGTTATTTTTGGCGCATAATGGCGTAAATCACATTGGTGGATGAGCGGGTGAATGAGCCCTGGATGGAGCAGCTGGCTTGATTAGGTTCTATGATGTCTTTTGTGCAGATATGTGGGCAAAGTTGACAATGTGGTTTGTCACAGGAGTATGTACCTGCTTTAATGTTTCTGCTGTTAGGTCTGTAGTTGCTGGTGAGTATCTGTTTAAGATTGGGAGACTGTCTTTAAGTGAGGAAAGGTCTCTCTCTCAAGGCTTGAGAAAGTGAGGGATCCCAGATGATGCCACAGCACACCTTGTGGCTGAACTTTGTGAGTTTGTGCTCACCCATAACCATTTCAGATTTGAGAATAATTTATACCTTCAAGTCAGTAAACTCATGGCCTCACAACATGCCAATATTTTTATGGGAGACTTAGAATAATGTTTCCTCAAGTCTCATCGCAAAGCACTTCTCTTCTACTTACGCTACATTGATGACATCTTCATTATCTGGATGCATGTCAGGGATGCTCCTGAACATTTCCACTGAGATTTCAACAATTTCCTCTCCACAATCAGACTTATCCTGGAACACTATACACAGGAGCTCCACTTTCTGAACACTAGAGTACAAATTAGGGATGGACACCTCAACATCACCCTATACCGAAAACCTACTGATCAGTGTAGTTACCTACATCTCTCAGGCTTTCATCCTAAACACACCACACGATCTGTTGTCTCCAGCCAAGCCCTAAGATATAACCACATTTGCTCTGATCCCTCAGACAGAGACAGACACCTTAAGGATTTCTATCAAGCATGCTTAAAACTACAGAACCCACCTGTGGAAGTAAGAAAATAGATTGACAGAGCCAGCTGGGTACCCCAAAGTGAACTACTACAGGAGAAGCCCAAGAAAGAAAACAACAGAACACCACTGGTCATCACATACAACTGGAACAGATTATTAAGAACCTACAGCCTATTCTAAAAGATGATCCCTCACTCTCTCAAGCCTTGGGAGACAGACCTCTCCTTGCCTACAGACAATCCCCCAGGGTCATAACTAGGGTGGGGCAACTGGGGCAAAGTCCCAAGCACCAAATATTAGAGGGTGTGCATGGCCATCAAGCACAGCCCCTACCTGGACCCTTCTTCGTGCCTGTCCTTTAAAATTCAGTGCCTGGAGTGACGGGGAGCCGGATCCATCCCCAGCCACCACTGGAAGGCAACGGGGAGCAGGATCCATCTCCAGCCACTGCTGGAAGACAGCTTGGGCCCAATCTGGATTCCTGCCACCTCCCGGCAGCCGCTGGGCCTCCCCACTGCCTGCCAGTGGCGCTTGGAGCCAGATCAGGCCCTTGGCACCTTTGGGGCTGCTTGCCCTGGGTGCCAGAACACCTAGTTCTGGTCCTGCAGCCCCCTAACCTTAAGCAGATACTCACCAGCAACTACTGTGGACTCTTCCATGACAATTAATTATGATAAAGAGTACTTCAGAGCTTACAGAAGTCACTGGTTATTATCCAACAACTGAACACAACTAGCTAGGGAATGGTGAGCTCTTTGTAATATACTTGGAGAACCATGTTGTCCTGCAAAGGAATAGATCTACCCTAAACTTGGGATTTTAAACTTGATTTTTGTAACCATTCAAGATGAAATGACTCTTATCTTGTCTGGTGCATATGGCCTTATCACAATCAGGGCAGCTGACAGGTAAATATGCACTGAGATACTCTCCATCCAACAAGGAAGGTATAGAAGTATTTTTGGAGGCAAGTCACCACTGTGTCTAAATCATTTTCATCTGGATGAAAAGAAAGATATAGGAAGGTGAGTGAGGCTATTAGAAGAAAATAAGATTTTGTTAACAAAAACACCTTGCTATGGAATGAAAGAGTTTTTCCAGAGTCAGAAAAATGATAACCACTGGTTATCACAAACTGTAAATAGCTCATTAGTACTCAGGGACCAAACTGATGGGAGAAATCTAAAAAACCTAATTAGAATAGAATGAATCTCTTCTGTAGTGCATTAATCAGCTTGACTAACATCTGTCTTGTGGTTGCTCTCTTGCCATCTCCCCAGAGGCAGAATTGTGCACAATGGAGAATTTTGGTTTGGGATTTTTAATATGTACATGTTTCTAATTGATTGGTCTTTGGCTCCTAGTGGCAGATGTGCTGATGGACTATTAGTAGGGTGGGTTCTGAGTTATTACAAAAAATTCTTTTTTGGGTGTCTGGCTGATGAGTCTTGCCCACATGCTCAGGATTTAACTGATGCTGTACTGAGGTGGGGAAGGAATTTTCCCCTACAGCAGGATGGCAAAGGCTCTGAGGGGTTTTTGCCTTTCTCTGTAGCGTGGAGCATGACTCGATTGCTGGTGGAGTCTCTTTAACTTAAAGTCTTTGAATCATTATTTGAGGAATTTAGTAATTTAATCATAGATTAGAGGAGCTGAGTGAAGAGGTGGATGAAGCTCCATGGCCTGCATTGTGCAGGAGGTCAGACCACATAATTGTATTGGTCCCTTCTGACCTTAGAGTCAAATTTGTCTCCATGTTACTGCTGAAATGCCAAGTGTCATGAGAGTATTGCAGTGCTGCTTAACATTTCTGATCAACCCAGTCTTTTCTATTTTAAACACTTATAATCTGTGTTGTTGTAGTGGCTAGGCACCCCACTCATTGGCCAGGACCCCATTGTTCTACATGCTGTACAAACCCACAAGATAAGGACAGTCTTTGCCCCAAAGATCTTACTGTTTAAGTAGCAGATATCAATTTAGGCTGGACACCTTAGAACTATTAGGGGCCCTAGAACTGCCAATAAACTTAGGAATGGTTCATAAACAGGCCCCAGCCAATGTCCATTCTATGGTTTGCTAGTGATGAGGAACTTCATTAATCTTCAGCTCTTTCTGAATGATCCCCCATGGCAGAGCATGTTAGGTAATATTCGGATAC
The DNA here is from genome assembly GCA_007922195.1 of Podocnemis expansa. Classification (NCBI taxonomy): domain Eukaryota; kingdom Metazoa; phylum Chordata; order Testudines; family Podocnemididae; genus Podocnemis; species Podocnemis expansa. The sequence goes on along the minus strand of ML682035.1, from coordinate 5,828,425 downwards.
CACAGAGGTTATACAACATAAAGGCCTTATCTCCTGATGTCTGTTGGTGCCTAATAAGGAAAAAGGGGCCCTGGTGCATATGCAATGTGACTGTCCAACAGCCAGGAAACTATAGAAAGAAGTGGATATGGGTGTTAAAATGGTACTCCACTTCAGGAAGCAAACCGCTCCTGAAAATTATATCCTTGGATATTTGCCAGCCAAGTTGGGTTTCATTCCTCCTGAGAGACTTGTATCTTGAGAGCTTCAATGATCACCAAGCACATGAGTTTACAAAGTAGAAAATTACACCTACACCCAGAATACAACAGTGGTACTCAGACTTGTTTTAGTTAGCAACCAAAGAATAGCTTATCGTTGTAGAGATCAGTTATGTGAATCTGAAAAAATATGGACTTGTTTCTAAAGACATTTGAATCAAACCCCTTAACATAGTTCAAAGACCGCTAGACTTCCATATCACCTATCTCCCCCATTCCCAATCCTTTGTCCTTTTCCCTCCTCCCACTCAACTTTCTTTCCTTTTTATGTACATCTTCCCCTTTTTATTACTGCAATCCCCACCCAACTGTTATGTCTACGTAGTATTATCTGTTCATGTCATGAGTTGTAAAATTGCATAGTAGTCTCATTACACTGGAGATCCTGTGAAGCGTGTAGTATTTAGGATCACAAGCCGTGAGCCATTTACCTCTTTCTGCTCTTTACTTCTTTGCACTCTATGAAAATTAATAGAAAATTAATAGATTAGGATGAAATTAATAGACACAAATCACAAAATTGTGCTTAAATGATAGAAGAAAACTTGAGAGAATTTGAGGAGGCACAAAGGCTGCAGCAGGTAGCAATTATTAGATGTAAGCTACACACCCATTTGGTACTTTAATTATGTTTTAAGATATTTTTTATTATGAGAGTATAACCAAAAACAATACACCTGATAAGAATCAGCTTAGCTGAACTTCCAAGGCCGAGCCTTCTTAGGCAACTTGGGAAGTCCAAGTAAGTAATTAGTGAATGTGCCATGGAGGACCTGAGATTTGGGCTTTGCAGAGGCATCCATTGTGCAGCAAAGAGGAGGAAGGAGCAATAGTTTGTCCAGTGGTGGGACTCAGTGTTAGAGCAAATGAGTGAGCACCCCCTGCACCCCCCCAAACATCCCCCTGCACCACACCCCTAATTTCACGTCATGGGGAGAATACTGCTGACAGAGATTACTTTTCCTTTAGAAGCCAACAACTCAAATTCTGTTAGGCTTCATGTAGTCAAGGGCCCATCCCTCTGTGTGTCAAACAATGAGTGAATTCTGTGAAGGAACTTAGTGTGTTAAAACTGGTTTTAATCTTGTCCATAATTACTACATTAAATTTATTAGAGGTGTGCTTCCGTTTGCAACTCACAATGTAAAAACATCAGTCTGGATAGGAGGTCTGCAGTGTGATTCTCCTTGCACCTTGATATAAACATTCAATACTTAGTTTTGTGACTCCTTAAAGTGGTTGGCTTTACAGTTACTTTAATGTGAAGAGGAAAAATACTTAAGCCATTCATTTGATATTCTTGAGCCTCTGTTCTTGCAATTAATCTCATGCTGTAACTAGGGGCTAGACAGATTTCCCTGGAGTTGGGTGATCAATGGGGCAAGCATTTGGGGGGGAGCATTGGCTGGGTGGATGAAGGGGGCCCAGGTGGAGTCCCAGATGCATATGTGTCCTCCAACATCCTCCTTTTTGTACTCCCCTGTCCTCCTTTCCATGCTTTGGTATCTGGTAACCCTAGTCTGGCAAAGTGGTTGAGGTTTGGATGAGGGGTGGGGGGGACAGGCCTTAACCATGGCCAAGGATCAACTGGCGGAGGGGGCAGGGTGGGAGAGCAGCTGAAGATGGGCAGGGGGACAGGCCTGAAGCCCCACTGAGGATTGGCTGGTGGGGGGGGGGAGTTGCTAGCTATCCAAGGGCTCCTTCTTACCTTCATGTCCTTCCTCCCTCAGGCATTCTAAAAACAGGTGATTGTCCAGCCTCTTACTTCTGATAAGTAGACTGGGGGGGGGCACAGTGCTGGAACCCACCATCCTGATGTTAAGAGTTTGCTGCACAGATGCACACATGGAATAAAGAGCAGTTTGGGGGGAATGGGATCAAGGGGCAGTGGAGTACACAGTTATCCTTTATGCCTAGAAATTTTTATATATGGAATGCCTGTAGCTCAGTTGGTAGAATAACAGATTAGTAATCACAGGGTCAAGCCCTGGGTTGGTTTTTTTTTTTTTTACCTTTTGGCCTGTTGCTCCTTAGGGAAGGGTTAAACTGGGGAAAAAATATATAGCAAACACTATCTAGCAAGGGACTAGCAAGGGATGTGAAGGATAACAGGAAGGGGTTCCACAAGTATATCAATAACAAGAAGAGGATCAGGGATGGTGTAGGTCCCTTACTGAATGGGGCAGCCATCCTCGTGACAGAGGATGAGGAAAAAGCTGAAGTGCTCAATGCTTTTTTTACTTCAGTTTTCACAAGCAAGGTCAGCTCCCAGCCCACTACACTAGGTACGGGGGACTGGGGAGAAGAAGAGAGGCCCTTGGTGACAGTAGGTCAGGTTAGGGACTGCTTAAAGAAACTAGATGTGCACAAGTCCATGGGGCCGGATGAACTGCATCCGAGGGTGCTGAGGGAGCTGGCTGATGAGATAGCAGTACCGTTGGCCATTATCTTTGAAAACTCGTGGCGAACGGGGGAGGTGCCAGAGGATTGGAAAAAAGCAAATATAGTACCTATCTTCAAGAAAGGCAAAAAGGACGATCCAGGGAATTACAGACCTGTCAGCCTCACCTCAATCCCTGGAAAAATCATGGAGCAGCTTCTCAAAGAATCCATCCTGAAACACTTGGAGGAAAATAGAGTAATCAGGAATAGTCAGCATGGATTTACCAAGGGTAAATCATGCCTGACCAACCTCATCGCCTTCTATGATGAGATGACTGGATTTGTGGATGCGGGAAGAGCTGTTGATGTCATATACCTTGACTTTAGCAAGGCTTTTGATACGGTTTCCCACAGCATTCTCATTGGCAAATTAAGGAAGTATGGGTTAGATGCATGGACTGTAAGGTGGATAGAAAACTGGCTAGAACAACGGTTTCAGCGTGTAGGAATCAATGGCTCCATGTCAAGTTGGCAGGCAGTAACAAGTGGTGTGCCCCAGGGGTCGGTCCTGGGGCCAGTTCTGTTCAATGTTTTCATTAATGATCTGGATGATGGGATAGATTGCACACTTAGTAAGTTTGCAGATGATACCAAACTGGGGGGAACGGTAGACACCCTAGAGGGCAGAGACAGGATTCAGGGAGACTTAGACAAACTGGAGCAGTGGGCCAAGAGGAATCTCATGAGGTTCAACAAGGATAAGTGTAAAATCCTGCACTTGGGACGAAAAAACCCCATGTACTGCTACAGGCTGGGGAGTGATCAGCTAAATAGCAGCACTGGAGAAAAGGACCTGGGAGTCATGGTGGATGGGAAGCTGGATATGAGTCAGCAGTGTGCTCTTGCTGCCAAAAAGGCCAATGGCATACTGGGCTGCATCAGAAGAAGTGTTACCAGCAGATCAAGGGATGTGATCATTCCCCTCTATTCTGCACTAGTGAGGCCACATCTGGAATACTGTGTCCAGTTTTGGGCTCCCCACTACAAAAAGGACATGGACAAATTAGAGAGAGTCCAGAGGAGGGCAACCAAAATGATCAAAGGGCTGGAGCACAAGCCCTATGAAGAAAGACTGAAGGAACTAGGCTTATTTAGCCTGCAGAAGAGAAGACTGAGGGGGGATTTGATAGCAACCTTCAACTACTTGAAGGGTTGCTCCAAGGAGGAGGGAGCTCGACTGTTCTCGGTAGTAACAGAGGGCAGAACGAGAAGCAATGGCTTCAAGTTACAGCTGGGGCGGTCCAGGCTGGATATTAGGAAAAACTTCCTTACTAGGCGAGTGGTGAAGCATTGGAATAAGTTGCCTAGGGAGGTGGTGGAATCTCCATCTCTGGAGGTGTTCAAGTCCCAGCTGGACAAAACACTGACTGGGATGATCTAATGGGAGTGGTCCTGCTTTTTTTGGCAGGGGGTTGGACTAGATGACCTTGTGGGGTCCCTTCCAACCCTATGATTCTATGATTCTATGAAAATGAAGGAATAAAGTATACTGTGATCAAGATTAGTAATAGTGACCAATTAAGTAAAACAAGTAAAGGGTCACATTTGAACTGGCTAGGAACAATTTAGGACCATTTTTTTAAAATTGTAAAATGGGCTGCTGTGCAAAATGAAAAATGAGAGGCAAGTTAATTGCTTTAATTTTAACTTTTTTATGTGTTTATACATTTTGGAAAGCCGACAAAGGCAGACAAACAGGATTGAAGAACTGATGAGACAAAATGTTAAATAAGCATAGAATACATTCAAATTATTAATAAAAACAATTTAAATAACATTAATTTTTCATTGTTCTATATTTTTCAATAATTTCCATCATGTGAAGTTGCACAAAAATTTTATTCAGAAAAAGTTTTGCACACGGGTTGAAAATTTTGCACACAAGCCGTCAAACCTTAGAGGGAACATTGCCTCTGGCCCTGGGGCCTCCCCCCCAAAGATTGGGGGGCAGCCCATGCGGTAAGGGCCCAGGTGAGGGATAGCCTGTGCAGCAGGAGGGGCCCCCCGGGCCAGTTAATCTGGCCCTGTGGATATGAGTCAACAGCGTGTGCTTGTAGCCAAGAAGGCTAATGGCATATTGGGTTGGATTAGCAGAAGCGGTGCCAGCAGATCAAGGGATGTGATTATTTCTCTCTATCCAACATTGATGAGGCAGCGTGTATTGGGTCCAGTTACAGCCCATCCTCCCTTAAAAAGAACGTGCACTATTCGGAGTCCAGCAGAGGGCAACAAAATTATTAGTTCCAAAGCGGTGGTTCTGTCAGTCTAGTTCACCAAAACAAACAAGGAGTCCTGAGGCACTTTTAAAGACTAAGAAATTTATTTATCATGTGAGGTTTCATGGGAGAAAATCCCATTTTGTCAGATGTTTGAAAATGGAAAAAAAAATGTACAGGAAGGAGGGATAAATGCAGTGAAGTAATTATAATCACAGGATCAGATCAGATTACTTCAGCAAGTCAAACAGGTTGTATTGATTCAGACTGAGTGGAAGGACAGAGAGGCTTACTGATTGAGAGGCTTATAGACATCTTTCCAACACAACATTGTAGGAGCCACTTCTCTTTGACCCCACTGAGGAATTCCAAAGGATGTACACCACCTACTCAAGAAAATCCCTGAAACAGCACAGGAACAAATCAAAACAGACACAATCCTAGAACTCCAACCATGGATATTCTATCTGCTGCTGAAACTCCGTAAACCTGGAAATCCTGGATGCCCTATCATCTCAGGTTTTGACACTCTTACAGCAGGCTTACCTGGTTATGTGGCCTCTCTCCTCAGACCCTATGCTATCAACACTCCTAGTTATCTTCGAGACACCACAGACTTCATGAGAAAAATCAAGTCCATTGGTGAGCTTCCAGAAAACATCATCCTGGTCACAATAGACATAGAAGCTCTTTACACCAGCATCCCACACAAAGGCATATTACAAGCCATTTGGAGAACTATCTCAGATAATGTCATGGCACATGTCATGACTGAACTTTGTGACTTTGTATTCACCCACAACCATTTCAGATTCAAAGAAGATTTACACCTTCAAGTTAGTGGCACTGCTATGGATAGCTGCATGACCCCAAAATATGCCAACATTTTTATGGCTGACTTAGAACACTTCCTCAGCTCTCATCCCCAAGTGCTACTCTGCTACTTACACTACATTGATCACATCTTCATCATCTGGACTGGCAGAAAGAAAGCCCTTGGAGAATTTCACTGAGATTTCAACAATTTCCACAGCACTATCAAACTCAGCCTAGACTACTCCACAGGGGAGATCCACTTTCTGTACACTATTGTACAAATAAGTGATGAACACACAAATACAACCCTGTACTGGAAACTTACTGACTGCTACAGTTACCTGCATCCCTCTAGGACATCATCCAGGACATACCACATCATCCATTCTCTACAGTGAAGCCCTAAGATATAACACCATTTGCTCCAATCCCTCAGACAAAGACAGACACTCTCACGATCTCTATCAAGCATTCTTAAAACTACAGTACCCACTTGGGGAAGTATGGAGACAGACTGGCAGAGCCAGACAGGTACCCATAAGTCAACTACTACAGGAGAAGCCACGAAGGAGAACAACAGAACTCCACTGGTCATCACCTACAGCCCCCAACTCAAACCTCTGCAATACATAATCAAGGATCTATACTTCAAGATGACCCCTCACTCTTCCAGGCCTTTGAGGGCAGACCTCTTCTCGGTTTCAGACAACTCTTCAGCCTTAAACGGATACTCACCAGCAACTTCAGACCATATAACAGAAACACTAAGGCAGGCACATATCCCTGCAACAAACCCTGATGCCAACTCTGCCAAAACTACACTAATGACACCATCACAGTACCTAATCAAACCAGCAGCTCCATCAGGGGCTCATTCACCTGTTCATTCGTCATTGTGATATATGCCAACAATGCCCGTCGGCCTTATACAAGGGACAAATGGGGCTGTCTCTCCACAAAAGAATAAATGGACACAAATCTGATATCAGAACTGGCAACATTCAAAAACCAATAGGAGATCATTTCAATTGCCCTGTCCACTCTGTGATGGATACTCTGGCTATCCTTAAACTGGTTTATTTCTAGGTCAAGGGTTCAAAGAGAAACTTCAGAGTTAGAATTTGTATGCAAATTTGGTACCATCAGCTCAGGTTTAAATAAGGATATTTCTTGGTTTTCTCATTATAAATAGTGATTGTCACTGTCTTCACACTCCCTGTCTGTTATTCCACTCAGTTTGAATAAAAAATTATTAGCCGCAACTGTAGCACAAAACCTAGGAGAGGCTGAAGGAACTAGGGTTGTTTAGTCTGAAAAACAGAAGAATGCGGGGGGTCGATAGCAGCGTTTAACTACTTGAAAGGACGTTCCAGGGAGGGTGGAGCTAGATTTGTTCTCTGTGGTGGTGGATGAGAGAACTAGGAGCAATGATCTCAAATGGCAATGGGGAAGGTCTAGATTGGATATTAGCAGAAGGGTGGCAAAACATTAGCATAGGTTACCTAGGGAGATGGTGGAATCTCCGTCCTTGATAGTTTTTAAGCTGTGGCTTGACAAAGCTCTGGCTGGGATGGTTTAGATGAGGTTGGTCCTGCCTTGAGCAGGGGCTTGGACTAGTTGACCTCCTGAGGTCCCCTCCAACTCTAATATTCTGTTATTCTCATTGGTTATAATCCTCTGTTCCTTGTTAGCACATTGAAAAGATGTAGCTGGACTGTGATATGCATATCAAAGGCCTAATCTGGAGAGCTGGTACGAAGACATGGGAAGGCATTTTTTCTTAGGAGATGATCATAGGATGTTGTGTTACTGAGACTGGGGTTTTTGGCTATGTCTACACTGGTGAATTAGTTGGATTAAGGAGACTTAGTCCAGACAAACGTCGCCCAGGGCCACTCTAGGCTTTCCCTAGTTCCGACTAAGGAACGCTTACTTCAAACTAGTTAGTACATCTGGTTAGTCTGGACTTCCGCACTTAGTTTGAACTTTAATTCGAACTAGGCATGATGTGGCCAAGGACTAACGCTTAGTTTGGACTTAAGAAGTCCAAGCTAAGACAAGTAGTTTGAACTAGAATGCGCCGTTAGTTTGAACTTGAAAGCGTGAGGTTAGTTCAAACTAACAGTGAGTTAGTTCAAACTAAGCTCGAACTTCTTAGTTCAGGCTAACAAGTCCAAACTAAGTTTGGCTGGTGTTGGCATAGTGCGAGGTGGACACAAAGGCTGACAGAGGCCTAACTCACTTGGGTTCCTTTGAAGTCTCCAGCAGCCACCTCCATTTAGCAAATATGCTCCAGCAATACAATGATTAAAGAGAACAGTGATATTTTAATGAGTAGTCAGAAACAATCTGTTAACAAATACATAACAGACTGAATTCTTCATAATAATACTTAGCTCCTAATTTAAGGTAATATGACAGAGTGTTGGGTGGCAACTCCTTAGTCAGCCTTCTGTCACACCAGCCTCAGCTAACTAAGGGGCTTTTATGGATGGTTAGGAGGACCTGTACCTGATTAGGGAATGGAAGACAGCTGTCCATCTAAGAACTACACTGTCGGCAGCACCTCAGACAGCCTAGCATCAATTGTGTGGGTTTGACTGAGCATCTTTAAAGACGTACTCAGTGGAACCCAGAGTTAGCTGGAGGTCAATTTGTTAAGACCTACCTGGCAAGTAGCATAGTGCTGATTCAGCGGGAAGGCATTTCCCATTGAATCAGCTCTGTGGGGACCCTGCAGTGAGTGGGCATTAGGCAGTCGAAAAGAGATATGCAAGGTATTTTGAGTACTTTGCATCTCTCCTTTTGACTGCTGCCAAAATCTCCCGTCAATATAGATCAACCCTAAATGGGCATGTGGTTGCCTATATCTGATTAGTGGATAGGAGGCAGCTGGCAGGCTGACTAAGCGGGGCTTATATGCCAGCCAGAAGAAGGAGAGGGTTGGGGCCCAGAGGAGTGAAGAGGTTCTATCTATCTCATAGGGAACAGAGATGCCCCAAGGGCTACAAGCCCTAGCCAAGCACTGTAAGAAGACGGTGGACACACAAATGCACTTTAAAAAAGCTGCACTATCAACTGCTAAACCAGAAGATCTTCAAGTCATTCGTGCTCTAGAGAGTGGCCAAAATGGAGGGACCACAGTGGAGGACCCATATAGGTAACAACAAGGTTCTTATTGACAGAAACTGTCTTTTAAAACTGATCAAATCTCTCCTGGAACATAGACTTAAACGGCCTACTGGTATAAATCAACTGAACTCTGATGAAATCAGTGGAGCTAGTTGATTTACACCATCTCAAAATCTGATTAATATTTTTCTCCACTGCTGATTAATTTAATTTCTCAGTTCCCCTGTTATTAAAGTGACCAGAAAGTGTTTGGGAATACAGTTTCAATGGAAATCATCATATGGCTCAGAAAAAATACAGTATATGACTTTTACTGAACCAATCCCCAACCTCTCAGACCCATAGAAAGTGGGAATTTTTTTATTCCAAAGGTAGGATTTTTAATGCATTTGATAATCAAATAATTTACAAATCTATTATGTGTTTTCCCCACTTATTTCATAATGTCAGTGCCAGTGGATTTTCTTCAAGTGAACATGTATCCCATTCTTGGACCGTAAGATTATCTGGGGTATTTTCCGAGGAGTCTTCATTGGGTTGGGTGAAAACTCAAAGCGCATCAGGGACAAAGCAATGGCCACTTTCATCTCAATCATGGCAAACTGCTGCCCAATACAGTTCCTGAGAAGAAAGAGAAAATGAATGAGAATACTGAACCTCAGTGTCATAGTGCCTGAGCCAAAGTCAGTGAGAGATTTTCCATTGACTTCAAACAGTCTTACATCAGGCCTATTAAGTGTGTCTCATATCCTATTAATCCACCAAGAAGAAAGTTTTTTAAAAGATTTAATTTATTTTTCCCTCTTTGCCAATACTTCAGTAAAGCTAATTGCTACTCAGCACTTCTCTGTGCTCCATGTGGCATGTGCTTAAAAAGTGACTTAAACCATTCAAATAATTAATTTTTATTTTAGGATCAGCCTAAAACTTGCATAGACTCTGGCATGGTTGTTTGTTGAATATAGAGAGTTCCACGGCAACAAGGAAGAAACAACATGCAACTCTGAGCATGAACAAAAGATTAGATCAGGTTTTATTGTCTCCTTCATGAAGTCCTAATTCCAGGAGATGCCACTACTATTTATATGTAGGTGATGCTAATATATATGGCTTAAATTAAACAAACTAGATAATTGTTACCCATCACGTATTTGTTAGGCAATATGTCACTAATGAAGCTGTAAATATCACTGTATTATGACACCCTCCACCTCCATGTTCATCCTTACATTATAATAATGTATTGCTTAATGCAAAGTATGTCATGTCAGGGAATTTGCACCTCATTTCTTACCCCATCTATAAACACCATCAAGCTGCTGAAGTTCTGACCAAAGGCCTGGCTGAAGGGCGGTGTGAATTGGCCAAGGTTGTAAGGCTGCTCAAAGTGTTAAGCTTAGTTTAAAATATGTTCTATTTTTGTTGCTCTTGACCAAACCTGACCTGTTATCCTTTGCCTTATAATCACTTACAATCCTACTACAATTAATACGTCTGTTTGTTTGTTTTACCTGAAGTAGGCCATTTGGTTTGAAGTGTGTTGGAGACTCTACTTGGAGTAAAAAGGCTGGTGGATATCAATTTCTTTGTTAAACTGATGAATTTATATGAACTCACATTGTTCAGTGCATTTAACTGAACATTGTAAGATGGAAGTTCCTAGTGCTGCACCTGGGACTGGGAGTCATTCTGTTGTATAATCCAAAGAGTGGCTGGCTGGAAGAATTCACTTGCTTGGTTGGGGTAGTTTATATGCTAGAGGTTGTGAGTGAGTGAGTAGGGGTTCTCACAGAAGAAAAAGATAAGGTGGACTCCAGGGCAGGGGGATTGGGGCAATACAGCAATATGCCACTCCAGATTCAATTAGAGGAACATTGCATCTCCTGACTTAAAAGAAGAAAGGCTGACTTACACCAGTGGAGGATCTAGCGTATGGAGTGCATTGTTTAGTCACTAATGCAGCCCTTTAAGCACTGTAATTCTGAAAGGTGAGACTGCAGGCAGGGAAAAGGCCCTGCATCACTCAAGATGTGCACCACTGTCAATGCTCCACCTGGCATGGTTCATCATTAATGTAACAGGGATGGGCAAATCCAGGTGTAAATGCTGGTTTTCCAGAACCCTGTTGGGTAGGGTTGTCTTTTTGTAAAACCAAGAACAGTTCAGCTTTGGGACCCTGCACAGCAGCACTATTGTTCTTCAGAAGAAAAATGGTTCTGACCTTTCTCCAATTTTATTACTGTATGCCTCTTTCATATTTACAGTTATTCCCTTTTTTAAATTTTGTGAAATACAAATTGTGTTCAATTATTACTACATTTAAAGGAAAATAAAAATGGGCCCTGATCCCAGTTTCTATGCACCTCTGCCATAGATCAATTTGATTGCTCACTGACTGCGCAACTCCCCGCCTCCACCCCATGTGATTTCTCTCAAAGAGAAAGACATACAGACAGACCTCACAGAAGTCCATATAAACACATGGATCTTGCAGTACACTCTGCAGATCAGTAGATTTGAGCTATCTTGGACTAGGGTTGAAGGTCTGTCTCATAGCTCGGGGCCCCTCATTGAGAAGAATCTCTCACTGGCCCATTTTCTTTTCAATCAAGGAGGAGCTGACTTGAGCACCTCTGCCAGTCTCAACCAAAGCAGTATGGCATGGGGACACATCTTGAGGCTCTTAAGCAAAAGCTTTTCCCCTGTGAAAAGCAGCACAGGGAAAAATACACAAGAAAATGAAATTGCCCTGATAGTTTTTCTGTGCAAGAACAGAACAAAGGACTCACAATGGATCAACAACAAAAGCTGCTTCGTGGAGGCCAGAAAGAGTAGGATAAAGTGAGAATTGCCAAAAGCCAAGTTGAGCTGAATCTCACAAAAGAAGTAAAATCCAATGAAGAAAATTTCTTTAGTCATGAAAATAAAAAGAAAACAAGAAAAGAACTGGGATTGCTAAACTTCCCTGGAAGGGGTGAAGATTAAGGATAATCCCAATACGGCCAAACACGTAAATGAATACTTAACTGCAGTTTTTAGTAAGGGTAATGAGGCACTTGGAGCAGAGGGAGGGCACCTAATGGGGACAATGATATGAAGCAGAAATTATCACAGCCATGGTGGAAGCCAAACACAAATATCTTAATGAGATAAAATCAGGTGAGCCTGGATAATCTCCATCTGTGAGTATTAAAGAAATTTGCACATGAAATCACAAGCCTAATAGCAAGGATTTTTTAATGAATTCATAGACTCAGGGTATAGCTAAAGAATTGCAAATATAATACCTATTTTCAAGAAAAGAAAAAACATAGTAAGGAAACTACAGGCCCATTAGTTTGACTTTTATTCTATTCAAGATCTTAGAACAAATTTTGCAAGAAAGAGTGATTAAAGACAGGGAGATAAATGGCAATTGGGTTAAAATATAACATGGTTCTATAAATGGTAGATTGTTCCAGACTAAGCTGATCTCTTTCTTTGGGAAGATAACTGATTTTGTAGACAAAGGACATGTTATAGATTTAATCTACATTGATTTCAGGAAAGCATTTCACACATGGGAAATTATTCACAGAATTGGAGAAAATGGGAATTAACGGATGAGGAACAATTAAAGAGGAAGCAACAGTGGGTCATACTGAAAGGTGAATTATAAGGCAGGAGTGAGGTTACAATGAAGGTGACTTTCTTTGGGACAAATCTTCATGAACATTTTCATCAATGGCCTTGGCAGAAAAAGTGAGTGTGCACTAATAAAATTTGTGAATGACACAAATTTGGGAGGCATGCCAGCATGGAGGAAGACAGGTATGTCATACAAGAAGTTCTGAATGATTTTGAAAACCAGAGTAATAGAGAGAGGATGAAATTTATTAGAACAAAGTTCATAATCATTCACTGAGGCTACGTCTACACTTAAGAGTGTTAATTCAAGTTGACTGAATTTGAACTAACCAATTTGAACTAATAATTATTAGTTCGAATTCAGTCAATTTGAATTAACATGGCCACACTAGAAACTCCAATTTCAATTAGCACGTCCATGGACTGAACTTTCTAATTCGAATTTTAGGAGGGGCACCATGCGAAGTGTGGCAACATGTCCCCCAAGAAGGGCCATGCCAGCACACAATCCCCAGCCAGGCTCCAGCCCTCTGAGCCCGGTATGGTGCAGCTAGAGCTAGTCAGGCAATGCTTTTCCCCCTGCCAGGCTCAGAAGGCTAGAGCCTGGCAGGAAATGTTATCCCCTGGCCAGGCGAGGGGAAAAGGGATTCCCCCTGCCTGGCTCCACCAGTGCTGCCCTGTATGTGGAAGGAGCCTGCTTGCTGGTGCGGGGAAGGGATCCTCGTGCCAGGCTGGAGCTGCACTCCCTGGGCTGGGGACAGGGATCCCCACATGAGGTTCCAGCTCTGCCTGCCGCATGGGGAAGGGACCCCCGTGCACGGCTGGCCAGTGTGGGGATGGCATCCCTGTGTGTGGCTGGAGCCCCACTGGTCAGTGCAGGGCCAGGATCCCCGCGTGCAGCTGGAGCCCTGCTGGCCGCGCATGAGGACAGGACCCCTGTGTGCAGCTGGAGCCACATGTCGTGGTTCCATCCCGACACGCCGCCAGGGGGATTCCAGCCACGCGTGGAGATCCCATCCCCACATGGGGCCAGCAGGGCTGGAACGGCACATGGGAGTTCCTTCTCCAGCCCAGCTCAGGGATACCTTCCCCAGCTGTCAAGCGGGGCTGGAGCCCCACGGGGGGTCCCTGTCCCCAGCCAGGGGTGGAGGAGAAGGCAACTTTGGGGCTGCTGGCCACAGGTGCTAGAAGTCCGGTCTTCCTTCTAGGGTGCCCTGTACCCTGGGAGGAAGGTCAACCCATGTCAATTCAAACTAACAGTGAGTTTGAATTGACATGGCCGCATCGGGTCAGTTGGAACTAACTGGTTTGAATTGACCAGGACTTTGAAGTCAAATGAGGTTTGACCACTTTGAAGTCAGCTTTCATCAATTCGAACTAAAGAGTTCCTCAGTTCCGTCAGAACATGTTGTTTCGGAACAACGGTGACTCGTTTCGAAATAACTTGTCTGAACATGCTATTTCGCTTTGAGCTTTTTTCCTTAATTCGAATTAACAAACTGTTAATTCAAATTAACTTATTTTGAAATAAGGTGTTATTTCGATACAAGTTGTTTCAAAACAACTTGTATCGAAATAACCCCGTGTGTGAATGTAGCCCATATCAAGCTTTGAGGTCTTCAGTAACACATCCAGAGTTTAGGGGTCTATTACAGCTACAGATAAGTGAACAGGAGTGCCCCTGGACCAGGAAAAGACCCAGGGCTCAGTGTGCCACTGCTGCAGTCGCCGCTGGACCCGGGGCTCGGGTGCTGGGACTCAGGGCTCAAGCCCCATAAGCCCAGCGCCAGCAATGCCCCTGTGAGTGAGGTTCTTTGGCCTTTGAAGTGCAGTAGGTCAGAGTAGATGGCCATGATGGTTTCTTCAGGCCTTAATGTCTAAGAGTCAATGAGGACCAGGCCCAATGAATGCATTTCTAAAAGATTTTTAAAAGTTTCTTGCATGCTGCTGAAAGAAGCAGTTGACCTTATATTTGGCAGTTTCTATACCCTTGTTTTCCCCTTTCTCTGGGTCCCACATCTCAGCTGTCTCCTTTAAAACAAAAAATTTACTTAACAGTTCTCAGTTCGCCTTCTCACATGAAGGAAAATGCTGAGGTAGCTCTGTTGTCTCTAAAATGTTCCTAGACACGTAATGGTGGAGGGGAAAATGTGGCATTTCTCTTGAAATATAAACCACTGGAGAAATTCTGGGGGCCAAACCCACCTTTGTCTGAATCCCCCCAACCTCCGGACAGCAATCAAATCTCTAGTAGCAGCTAGGGCCAATTTTAAAAAGTTTCTGACTCAGTGCACTAGAGGGCAATGCCCATCACTTTTCCTTATTTCTCCACCCTCTGTATGTCAGTGGTATGTGGATTTTCCTTTCTATATTGTTGATGTACTTGCAGCCATGCACCATTGTGAACTGATGACTGTGACGAAGTGCACGCAGCTGACTCTTGTCCCTGGTGAATAAGGGGTTAACCTCAGCTCAGCTTCCCTCCATAGGTGCTTAGGAGAAATCTATAAATTGTTGCATGGGAGACAGGAATATTTTTGGCAGGGCCAGGTTCCATGCTCATGGTCACAGGATTGAGGTGATTCCCAAGGTGGACAGTTTGCTATTTGTTGTTTTCACTTAAATTGCCTTAATTTGCTATTTTGCTTTGTGTATTATTCCTCGAGGAACAGCCCTTGCTGAATAAAAGTGTATCTTTTTCTTTCCCTGAGACAGTTCTCCAATTTATCGTAACCTCACTAAAAAGGTCAATGTTATCAGTCAAAATTGATCTTGGATAATTTGGGCCTGATTCATTTCTTCATTACTCCTCCTTAATGGTAGCAAAATGTCATTGATTTCAACTGAGTGATCTGGAATAAAACAGCAGCAGCAACCCTAAATCTGATTGTAACCAATAGGTAGGATTGTTTTCTATGTCAGGCTGAATAATCCCTGATATTCTCAGAAGAGCCAGGAAGGGAGGCATAGCCATATAAGAACATGTAAAGGATATGAATAATCAGAGGTTCTCCATGGTTGGATTTTTCCTTAGTGTGTTGGGAAGATGGAGTCACCTATGCCCTGCTGGAGACACCTTTCAGAAGCTAACCTAGGGAAGAATCAAATACCTAGAGTTTGTTTACCAGGTTTCAAATGATAAATCACCCATTGCCTCCAGGAACGGCTGTAATTTTAAAGAGTGTGGTTTAATATTATGTCATGTGTAAAAAGAAAGCATTCTACCTTGGTTAGTCAGCATCCAGACAAGGCAGATTTTATGACTTTTTTTTTTTTTGGGTGATTAAATATTCATCACCAAACGTTTATGTCAAGGTAATTCAGTGAAGCTGCACTGATTGTTTACACTGGTGGGAACTTGCCCATTTATGTCTATGGAGTCCCTAATGGAAGAAACCTTTGTGGGGCATAAAGCTGTCACAATGACTCTTGTGCCACTCCACTTCCTGTCCTCAGATTTAGGGATGGGTCTTGGGAAAGGGGGTGTGTTGTGCTGTGATGACAGGGCTTGCAGATTTACCCTCACTGAATTCCCAGATGCGAAAAGTGAATGAAAGCCCATAAAGTGTCACACTAACCTCTAACAAGTATTGCTGATGGGAAAAGTGCAAAGGGGAAAACACACTGAATTAGTCCAAACATAAAGGCCTCCTGATCCTTGACGATTGTGTTAAGAATGTGTCTGGCAAATGAGAGAAAATCAATTGACCAAAACTGGGGTGCTGGAAATGGGGTCTAACTGTTGAACACAGTAATGAGAACAAAAGGTTCTGTTCAAAACTCCCTTTTAAGACTTTAGGGGAGGAGGGAATCACCAGAAGAAGATGCTATCAGGCAGCTGCCAGTTGGGGACCGGTGAATTGAAAGAAGCACAATTTGCCCTTTTAGCTGTGACCACTGCCATCATCTTATGAAGTCCTTTAAGCCACTGGGACATTGTTGGGCCTTCATCATGTTCATCCCAACCAAATCTGGTCAGAGAGAGGGACTCTAGATGACGTCAGGGGTGTATGGGGTGCTAGTGTCAGGGATAGTACCTCTGTCAGATGGTCTAGTCGCACTCTTCGGGGTGGTTCGTCCGCTTTGGTCCCCACCTGGCACCCAACTCTCACCTGTGGCTCCAAGTAGCTGTTTGCATGCAACAGCGGCCACACCCCGGCAAACCGCTTTGACTGGCGGGCTAAACCAGGTGAGGGTAGCTGATGGGTCTTATACCCTCAGTATTCCCGGGCTTGCCTACCTTGCATGCGAAGACTGGACTCCGGCCGACTCTGTGGAAGTAACCTCTATCAGGTTTAATGGAGAGAAAGGCGGATACAGCAGTGCACTGTGGAGTGCAGAGAGCAAGATGAGGCACGTAGGTTATCTTGGTCATCCACTGCATCCGTCCCCATCCCCAGTCATCTTGACTTGTTCCTGCCACTGGGAATTGATGGTCTCGGACAAGAGAGTGAGGTCGATGCTGCACAACTCTTCCTCACTTTAATTAAAGTCTCACGCAAGTCATCAGTCATCCTTTACCCATTCCATTGTCCCCAAGTCCTGTGGCGATGGGCGCGCGACGTAGCGACAGGTGTGGGGACACTGGCAGTTGTAGCCACAAACCTGCACACAGGCGGTTCAGACCATAGGGTCGTTCCCCACTGAATGGAGCAATGGTGGAGTTCGGCAGCCGTCTGAGCGACTGAGCAGCCCTGTTTAGGACCACACTGCTCACCTCCTTGGTATTGAGGAAGGGGCTAGAAAAGGTGCCCTAAAAATTGCGTGCTCCATGTTATCCTAGCCGGTTTACCGCGGCTGGTGGGAACCCTACATATGCGGTCGAAACAAATCATCAAGGAAAAAAGCAAGGACTACAATTCTGAACCTTGCTACATGGAACGTTCGCACGCTTCTTGACAGAGACGGTTCAGATAGACCCCAGAGACGCACAGCACTTATTGCAAGTGAGCTTGCCAGATACAATATTGATATCGCTGCCCTAAGTGAGACCAGGGAGAGGGCGAACTTTGTGAAGAAAGCACAGGTTACACCTTCTTCTGGAGTGGATGAGGACCTGCAGAGCGACGAGAAGCTGGAGTCAGCTTTGTAATAAAGAAAACACTTATTGGCAGGTTGGTTGGCCCACCTACAGGTGTGAACGATCTTCTAATGACGTTGAGACTCCCCCTTTTAGGAAGGCAGAAGTTTGCCTCCATTGTTAGTGCCTATGCTCCCACCATGACCAATTCGGATGTGATTAAAAACAAGTTTTATGAAGACTTGAATGATGTCATCACTGCTGTTCCCAATGCCAATAAACTCATCATTCTTGGTGATTTTAATGCGAGAGCTGGTTGTGACAGCACCTCTTGGGAAGGAGTGATTGGAAAGCATGGTATTGGTAACTGCAACAGTAATGGCCTGCTGCTCCTTCAGACCTGTGCAGAACATGGTCTTTTGATTACGAATACCATCTTCCGTCTTCCCACTCGTAATAGGACATCATGGATGCACCCTCGCTCTAAGCATTGGCACCTCATTGACTTCGTCATCGTCAGGAGGAGGGACAGGCAGGATGTACGAATCACAAAGGCCATGTGTGGTGCCGAGTGCTGGACTGACCACTGCCTTATTGTCTCCAATCTTAAGCTTCATGTTCAGCCCAAGTGACGTCCACAGGGTGTGAAAGTTTCAAAATGCCTGAATATCAACAAGCTGATGGTCAGCGATATCAAGCAGCATTTTGTCAATACCCTAGACAAACGCTTGCAGTCCACTGTGTTGGACAATCAGGACGTGGAGGCAGCATGGGCCGCACTACATGAGACAGTGTATAACACGGCCATGGAGTGTCTTGGACCCTCTACCAGGAAGCATAAAGATTGGTTTGACGAGAATAGCACAGAGGTAAAACAGCTACTAGAGGACAAACACCGTGCCTACAAAGCTCATCTGGATGACCCAAAGTCAACAGCAAGAAAAGATGCGCTGAGGAACGTACGCAGCATTATTCAACATAAACTGCATCAGATGCAGGATTCCTGGTCAAGCCACAAAGCTGATGAGATACAGGGCTTTGCAGACAGGAACAATATGAGGAACTTCTACAAAGGGCTGAAAGAAGTTTACGGCCCTACCACCTTGGGTTCATTTCCCATCCTCAGTGCCGATGGGTCTACATTGATTACCGATAAAGAGAAAATTCTCGAAAGATGGGCTGAACATTTTGACAGCATACTGGATCGCCCTTCTACCATCAATGATGATGCCATTGATCGGCTGCCTCAAGTTCCAATTAATGAGACACTGGGCACTATACCCACTATGGAGGAGATGCAGGAAGCAACTCGTATGTTATCCAATGACAAAGCACCTGGCTCAGACTCTATTCCAGCTGAAGTCTACAAAGAAGGTGGCAGTGCCCTAGCAGAGAAATTCCATCAGCTGTTCCAGCACATCTGGCAGCACAAGGCAGTCCCACAAGATTTCAAAGATGCTTCCATAATACATCTCTACAAGCGTAAAGGAAATCGTCAGGTCTGCGACAACCATCGTGGAATTTCTCTGCTATCCATCACTGGCAAGATTCTGGCCAGAGTTCTATTCAACCGCCTCACTGCACACCTTGAGCAAGGTCTCCTGCCAGAGAGCCAGTGTGGCTTCCGTGAAGATCGTGGGACTATCAACACGGTGTTTGCTGCCCGACAGCTTCAAGAGAAGTGTCAGGAACAAAATGTTGACCTATACTCCATCTATGTCGATTTGACCAAGGCGTTTGACACAGTCAGCAGGGATGGCCTATGGAGGATCATGGTGAAATACGGATGTCCCAGAAAATTTATTGCCATTGTACGACAGCTACACAATGGCATGTTGGCCAGAGTATATGATAACGGAGAGATATCCAAACCATTCTCTGTCTCAAATGGAGTGAAGCAGGGCTGTGTTCTTGCTCCCACTCTACTCAGTCTCATGTTTTCCGCCGTGTTGACAAATGCCTTCAGAGACGTGAAAATAGGCATCGGCATCAGATATCGTACTGATGGCTCACTCTTCACCCTCAGGAGGCTTCAAGCTAAAACTAAGATCATGACAGACACAGTTGTTGACTTCTTATTTGCCGACGACTGTGCCCTTAACACTGCCTCCGAAGCTGACATGCAATACGTCACTGACAGGTTTTCTGCGGCCTGCACAAACTTCGGGTTTACTATCAATACAAAAAAGACCGAAGTAATGTATCAGCCTACCCCAGGAAAGCATTACGTTGAACCCAACATCACTATCAATGGACAGCGTCTGAATGTGGTGGACAAGTTCACCTACCTTGGAAGCACACTATCCAGAAACGTTGTCATCGACGACGAGGTGAATGCCAGACTCGCCAAAGCTAGTGCTGCCTTTGGCAGACTCCCCAAGAATGTGTGGAATAGGAGAGGCATCACCCCAGTGACAAAGATCAAGGTGTACCGTGCCATAGTTCTTTCCACATTGCTCTATGGCTGTGAGATGTGGACAATCTACCAACGTCATGCAAGAAAACTAAATCATTTCCATGTCATCTGCCTTAGAAAAATTCTTGGCATTAAATGGCAAGACAGGATCCCAGATACCGAGATCCTTGTTTGTGCTGGCCTGCCCAGCATCTATACCATCTTGATGCAAGTACAACTGCGTTGGGCAGGTCATGTGGCTCGCATGCTAAATCATCGGCTACCAAAGAAACTGCTATATGGCGAACTCCAACAAGGCAAACGCTCCCAAGGGGGCCAGAAAAAGCGCTTCAAGGACTCTTTAAAAGCATCACTAAAGGCCTTCAGTATCAGCCACTTTACATGGGAGCTGATAGCCCAGGACAGAGGAGAGTGGCGTTCAGCTGTCCATTGTGGCATGGAAACATGTGAAGCCAACTGGATTGATGCAGCTGAGCAACGCAGACGAGCCAGGAAAGATAATGCCAGCAAACCACCATCAGCTGCCACCATTCCCTGTCCGCATTGTCAGAGAACCTTCCGGGCACAGATTGGTCTGATTAGTCATTTGCATACCCACAGACCCCTACCCCAACCCCTGGATGACTAGATGGTCTTTGTCATTACCGACGGACGAGTACGACGACGACAGATGACGTCACCAACTCAGGCAAGATCCCAGCTACCATCAGGGATGTGAGGTTTTGTCTTTTCCCACCTTGTTTCTTCCCCTTCCTTTCCCTTTCCTTTTTCCTTCTGTCTATTAAGAGTCAGGCTTAGCTGGGCCGACACTGTTTACTGCAACACTGCTGTCAGCCTGTGATCAAAGAGGCAGTTTAAAAGCAATGTTCCAAACAGCCCATGACTGGTACAAGATTGCCAGGTCACGGAGGCTATGTTCACGCAGAGGGGGTTATTTCAATACAAGTTGTTTCGATACAAGTTGTATCCAAATAAAGCCTTATTTCAAAATAAGTTAATTCGAATTAACAGTTTGTTAATTCGAATTAAGGAAAAAGCAGGAATCGAAATACCAAGTTCAGACAACAGTTATTTTGAAACGAGTCACCGTTGTTTCGAAACAACATGTTCAGACGGCATTGTTTCAAAACAATCATTTCGAAACAATGTTGTTTCGTCCCCACATGGGGTTTAAGTTGTTTCAAAACAACGGAACCCATTGTTTCGAAACAATGGTGCGTCGTGTGAACATGGCCTTTCTTATTTCGAAACCACCTCTGTTGTTTTGAAATATGACTGCTGTGGAACACACCAGAGTGACTAATAAAAACATGTGCCCCACTTGTGTTTACAGCACTGAGATTGCAAGTAAAGTCAACACCAGAACTAGATGCATGTCCTATTTTTGCTGTCTTCTCCTCCCTTTGGTGGGTTTGTACTGTTCTGTCTTTTTAGGAAATGGGATCAGACTTTGAGAACAAAAATTCCAACTCATTTCAATCGATATCTCTTCCTCCCAAAGAGGACAGTTGCTACCATCTTTAAAACCAGTGAAGAGACTGTAAAAGTGGAGGGTTTCCCTTCTCTTTCTGCCTAAAAGGGAAGGGGAATCAGGGATGCTGTTAAAATGAAAGCCATACTTCATACTTTCAATTTCAAATGCTTTCACTGATTCCCCCCCCCATTTTTTAGTAAAAGGTTAAGAAGATTTTTAATGGTGTTTGCCAGGGCACTTAGCAGGCTGAGGTCTCTCTATACTGAACCTTGAACCATGTTTAACACTTTCATATTAGACAATGAGTGGGTTGCAATACAACTTTAATTCTTGGGGTCCCTGACCTGTAGTCCTTCAGAATTACTACAACAGGTCACAGTATTTCTTTGTGCTGAAATACCAATCTGTGGATGTTGAAATGGCCCTCTGCATCTAAGGTGATGTAAAGCAACTCTAAGACTGCTCTAAATTACTCCAGAGAGGTCCATAAGGAGGGGCTGGAGGCCTCCATTTCTCTCTTTGGGCTAGTCTTCATTGATGGTGGCATCAGAGTGACCTTTCTGATCAGCTAAGAGGGTCTGTGAAGACCTGCTCAGATGATAAGGAAGCCAGTCTATTAAGACCACCCTGGCAACCAGAGTAGTGCTGAATTGAAGTGAGGCTCCTCTGTTTGACCCAGCAGAGTAGACTTGCTGGCCACAGGGCAGGCACACAGAGATACACAAGTTATTTTAAGCAACTTGCCTACCTCTGTTCTGCTGCCAAAAGTGGTGGTCAGTGTCGATTTACCTTTCTCTCCCATTCTTGGATTCATTTCACACTCCTCTCAGTCCATGGAATGATCTCCCACTTACCGTTTGCCTCGTGCACTCTCACCTGCTTCAGATTCCTCCTTAAAACCCACTCCCCCATGAATCCCCCCTGCCTTGTCTCTCACAAGGTCCCATCCTTCCAGTTCAAGTCAATGGAAAACTCCCATCTGAATAAGGGCCTGAGCTCTTTGGGGCACTGACTCTATGTTTATAAAGTACTGTGTTGGCTTGTGGCACTGGGTAGATATTAATACCGCTGCTAAGCCCCACCTTGGTCCAGCTGAAAATGGCATGAAAGCATGGGAGTGTCTCTGGGCAGAGTTCTCCGGTGAAAACCTCATGGGATCAAATACCTGTGAAGAGAGTGAAAGCTAAAAGTAACACCATAATAGAATCACTGTTTTGGTTTGCAGCTGATTTTTGTGTTCCTGTACCTTGCTGAATTGTAGCCTCATTGTGTCATCTTGTATAACTGAGATAATAGCTTTGTAAATTAGGTGTGTCACCAACCAGAGCCCTGTAACAGATCCACGCGTGGTAGGGAGTTTTTTCAAATCCCTTTTATAAGATGTACCATGGTACAGAGAATATGGACACTGGTCTGGCTGGAAGGAGATCTGAATTTTACATCCTGAACTGCTGTGTGAGCTTTGACAAGTCAGGTAGTAGACAGCAGGTTCAAAAGGAAGTATTTCTTCACACAGTGTATGGTCAACCTGTGGAACTCCTTGCCAGAGGATGCTATGAAGGCCAGAACTGTAACAGGCTTCAAAAAAGAACCAGATAAGTTCATGGAAGATAGACCTATCAATGGCTGTTAGCCATGATGAACAGGGATTGCAGCTTGCCAGAAGCTGTGAATGAGTCACTTGGTGATGACCTGTTTTGTTCATTCCTTCTGAAACACCTGGCATTGGCCACTGTGTAAGACAATATACAGAACAAATAACTACAGCAATGTCATTCCACTTCCTCATTATTATACAGAAGATGATCTAGGATGCAATGGCTGTTGATTGCAGGTAGTTGTTAAAAAGAGAAAAAGTACCGTACCTCAGGATCTTTCCATAAGGTGGGGTCCCTGTGTATAAGGTAGATGTTTAGTGCAACCAGGGTGCCTGTAGAGTGACAGAAGAGATAAAAAGCTCAAGAAAAAGACAGTTCTTAGCCATATCTTCTCTGTTTAGTCCATGTTTTCTGAAAAGCTAAGTGTTCTTACAAGCATCGCAGTTAGCATTTTTACAGTCACTATTTTCAGGCCACCCACCCCAGTGCAGTTGGGCAGTGGGAAAGTACATCTCTCCTCCTCTGATCTTGCTGTGACAAGAGCAGTGAGAAATCTATGTCCTCCCTAGTGCTTTTCATCAGTCAATCTCAAAGTGCTGTAGAAAGGAGGGCAGTATCACTAGCCCTGTTATACAGATGGGGGAACTGAGACTTGGACATGACTTTCCCAAGGTCATGCAGCAGGACAAGGCAGACCCAGGAACTGAACCCAGATCTCCTGCATCCCACTCCCATGGTTTTGCCCTAATATCTTGGTTGCTTTATGGGTAGTAGAGCTAATTGATTCTAACAGCATATTAGGACCCATCCCCCTCATTAAGAGAGTGGCAAATTAAACAACGACACCATGTTCCAGTGTAAATAACCTTCATAGTGCATTTTGTGGCCAAAACCAGTTAGAGCACCACAGCTCAGCCTGACTCTATGATTCACCTGGAATCATGTGGGATGCTTGGAACCGGTGACCTGTCAATCACATGCCACCCATGGTCTGGGCTGCAGAGCCTGGTGACATCCCTCAGGAGTATTAGGGACAACATTGGGCACGCCTTGCACACCTGCTAAGCCTCCCCATTGCCACAGAAGGGAAGGTGAGTAGGCGGACTGCACAGCTGAAAGTCCATCATTTTGCATCCATCACGGGGGGGGGGGCAGCCCTGCTGTCTCGAGAACTTTCCCTGGTGCAGTTGGGAGAAGGGAAGAATGAACTTCCTTGAGCCCAGGACCATCTCCAACCCAGCTGACCACCAGAGGAACATTTTTGTTCCCCTCATTCCCTGTATGGCTCTAGGGGTATGTCTACACTGAAGGCTCTATTTAGCTGATTTATCAAAGTCGACTTTAAATTGGCTTAAAGTCAACCTTGTTAAGTCGAATTAGAGCATCCACACTGAAAACTCCTGTTGACTGCCTGCGTCTACACTGTCAGGTGCTAGGTTGACCCTTGCTGGAGGCTAGGAACTCTAGAAGATGGCCTGGAGGCCAATTAGGTCAATTTAGAGGCTATTCCCCATCAACACGGACTTAAATTGACTTAATAAGGTCAACTTAAGTGTTAAGTTGACCTAAAGAGGTTGTGTTATTAAGACGACTTAATAAAAGTCCAGTGTGGCTGCAGGAGTCTGTAGGTCAGCTTAAGCTTCCTTAAGTCAAACTAAGGCTCCAGTGTAGATGTACCCTAGGAGAATTATTGCAGCACAGGATGTTCAGATAGATAGTCTCCTTTCAGCTCCTTAGCAGGTCCAAACAACTGTGTTACTGGGAGGGAGAGGGGAGGGGAAGCTTAGACTTTCTGGCAATGAAACCAGCCATCAAAGAACGTGGTGGAATCACCACTGGAGGAGGCACTCAAGGATGAGGCTATTCTGTAGACTCATCTACTAAGGCTAGTAGGTAGCCACAGCTGCACCAATAATCCAGGCAGAAGATGGACTATGTGACTCAACAGAGGCCACTTCAAGAGCAGATAACTTCAGACTCCACATTACCCATTTAGCTGGCCTGGACTTGGTATGGCTAATAGAGCATCTGTAGATGCAACTTATAGCTCTTAACGACCAGCAAGGCTGGATGCAGACACCCTAAACATTGCTTCAGTAAGCATTTGCCCTGTTAACTGGCTTGTACCCCTCACATAAGCTTTATTGGAAAAGTGGAAATAGAATAAACTGACCTTCTGGTAAATAACGTCCGTCATGGAATGTGATGGGTTTGCTGAGCTGGCGGCTCACGAGAGGCACTGGGGGGAAAATGCGCATGCTCTCCTTGATGCACATGGTGGTGTAAGGCATCTTCCCGAGGTCCTCCCTGCAAGCAAGAGAAATTATGCACCATACCCCCACCTCAGCATACTAACTCTATACTGTGTCCATGCTAGGCTGCTATTGTATTCATCTGTCTGGAAAGAACATTTTCACTAGATCTGTTTAGCTGGCTTTTACACAGACTAATTCTCTTCTTTGAATCTCTTTTTGATGTTTTTAAAATGCATTCTACTGAGATCAAACTTTCAGGCTTGTAGCTGCCAAGGTCACTTTTTTCCCATTCTTAAAAATAGGAACTCTGTTAGCAATTCTCCAGTCATGCATTAGAACCTGTGAGTTTCCAAATTCATTAAAAATCCTTGCTAATGAGCTAATAAGTTTCTTGGTTTCTAATAACAGTCAAGAATACCTTAGTTCACCAGACATAAGTGGAGAGAAAATGTCATGAAATAAAATGGGAGTTCTTACCACTGAATGGTCTCCCGGTCCCCCAGAAGCTCCCGTATCTCTTCCCTGCATTTCTGCTGGTGCTCTGGGTGCAGGGCCAAGCAGTATAAGATCCAGGAGATCCCACTGGCTGTGGTATCGTGACCCCCAAACATGAAAGTATCCACCTCAGCACGTATGTCTTCATCAGACAACCCATTTCCATTTTCATCCTAATTAGAGATACTGGTCAAGTGTACGTATTAGTTCAGATGCTGATTGTATTCATTGTTACTGCTGCACTACCTTGCAACTAATGCTCCCATTGGAAAAGATGAGGTAGACATAACACTACCACCACCAGTGGTGATGCCAGCTACGGAGTAACAGGAGCAAGGCAGGATTTTAAATTCTCTTGTCTCTTTCTTTCTGCTCCTGAAAGCTTTCTGGGTACATCTACGTGGGAGGCTCAGTTAAGTCAACATAACAAGGTCTACGTTAAGTCAACTTAGAGTGTCCACATTGAAAAATCCTTTGGCTGCCCGTGTCCACAGTGGCACCTGCTAGGTTGACTTAATGCATAAGTTGACTTTATTAAGTCGACTTAAGCACTATTCCCAATCTACATTGGCTTAAGTCGACTTTATAAGGTTGACTTAAGCATTAAGTCGACCTTCTGGGGTGGAGTTATTAAGTTGACTTAAAGAAGTACTTAAGTTAACTTAACAAATGCCAGATGTGGCCGGAGCATTCCTTAGGTCGACTTAAGGAAGATTAAGTCTAAGGCTCCAGTGTAGACATACCCTCTGTTACCTCAGGTCTCTGCTCCATGGGATAAGCAACGCAGGTCACTTCAAGACCAGTGCATAAGCTGCAATGGCCAAAACAGCTGATCTGACTTAGTCTTTTTCCCAGGAGGATTGTCAGTTTATTGTCATCACATTTTCTAGGGAGAATTCAGAGTTTTCTGCAAACTTGGCTAAATGATGTTGGCTGAGAATCGGCATTATAGTGCCTTGTGGGAGTTGTAATTGGCTCCTCTTTTTCCCATTCTCCTCTGTGGGCCAGGATACAATGTATCAACCCCTCACTGGAGGCGCAAGGGTTAAAGTATAGCTTTGGGACTGTGTTGGGACTTCCACCTTGTGCAGGGTTGAGTTAAGGTAGCCAATTAACTCCACCAGGTGAATCAGGAGGAAGATCCAGGGAACATGCCTTTCATCAGGTGTAGACTTGACTGGGCAGGAACAGGCAGGGCTGGCATGAAGTCAGGGAGAGGTGAGCAGCACAGGGATTGCAAAAAGGCAAGCAAATGGGCTGCAGTTACTCCCTGAGTGGAGGAAGTTGAGAGGCTGGCAAGACCAGGGAGGGAGAAAAACAAATAAGTAGGAAGAAGCCCTGGGAAACAAGGGATCACACTATGAAGAGACCTTGGCTGTTTGTTATAGGGTTGGTGGACTGGAGCCCAGTGTGGAGGGTGGGCCTGGGTTCCCCTTTCTAGTGGGAAGTGGCAAGGCACATGGAGACACTTGCCAGCCAGTGAGTCTGGGAAGACTTTGAATTCCCTGGAAAGGAAGGACCTTAGGGACTTAGTAACCGGCTGATGAGGTGAGTGATTGTGTGCAGCAGGCTCCTGCCAAGAAGCTGCTGAGGCTTCAAATCACTGGGGCTGGGCACCCTGGCAATGCCACGGGAAGCCAGTTGGGACTGGAAGGATGTTAGGATCACCTTGTAAGTAGTAACCAAGGCTTGTGGAAACTAGAGTGTGGCTGGCAAGCTGCTGGGGACACAGAACTACTCGACTAGGACTGCAGTTGCACACCAACACCTATTTGGAAGACCTATGAATGCTATTTGGCTGTTTGTGAGGGGCCCAGGTTGGGAACTAAAACAGCAAAGCATTGTGAGGCACACAGGGTTCAGGGCAGATGGTGACACAACCTGTCACTGGGCTGGATTGCACCCCAGAATGTGACATATACTGTCATAGATTTTTTTCTTATGTGCATAAATTTTCTATCTTAGGGTCTGTGTGGTTGTGTAAAGTTTCACTAGTTTCTCACTGGTCTTGGATTTAAGGCTGAAACTGACAATAAATCAATGACTTCTACATACAAGAAAGAAAGTGGAGTAGAATTGCTTTTGAAAGAGTTGCTGACCGGATATCACCTGGTGACCAAGTCAAGGTGTCAAGTATGCATGTTCTAGTTGATGTAACACAACTGGAGGATCTGGCAAAAGCAGAATGGTATATGAAAATGTGATACAAGCATCACATACTTTATCATCAGGAATAGGACAATGGACCACTATCAAGACTGGTGAATTTGATGCCTTAAATATCCATAATAAAAGGAAGTAGAAGGCTGTGGAGTCTTTAGAATAATGAACTTGCTCTAGAAATTAATGGGTGACAAAGAAAATTCACTTTCAGCCCAACACGGCAGTTCTGCAATGTGAACAATCAAGCTGAGAATTTTTTGTCCAAGAGACCTACACACTCATTTACTAGATATGAGAAATAACTATGGTTCTTCTGTACCTACCTTGGCACACAAAAGGATATCCAGGAAGTCGAGGTGTCTCTTCTTCTGAATCTTTTCAAGTTCCCGCTCATCCTTGAGGGATTTCTTCCTCTCGTGTATCACTTTATCTGTTTCAGAAAAAGAATAATAAAATGTATATTTCAAGACTCTGTATTTCTCTGCTAGTTCTACCAACAGCACAGAGGGTGACCATTCAATGTATGAGATCTTTCTGGCCCCATCATCCTTTGTGTTGGTCATGATAGGATTCACTCTGCATGGGTTCCGTAGGATGCAGGGCAGAAACAGAGCCTTGTTAGAAGGAATCTATTCAGAGTCTTCTTGTATCCATATGTGGGAGGGGTGGGATCTCTTTTATACCATTACCCAGTTGTCTCCACAGTTATTTCTCATCAAATTCAAGCTTGTATAATTAGGATTTGGAGGACATAGAATCATAGAATCCTAGGGTTGGAAGGGACCTCACAGGTCATCTAGTCCAACCCCCAGCCAGAGGCAGGACCACTCCCACTAAACCATCCCAGTCATGGTTTTATCCAGCCGGGCCTTAAACACCTCCAAAGATGGTGACTCCACCACCTCCCTTGGGAGCTCATTCCAATGTTTCATCACTCGCCTAGTAAAAAAGTTTTTTCTAATATCCAGCCTCGACCTCCCTAACCGCAACTTGAGACCATTGCTCCTCATCCTGTCCTCCTTTACTACCGAGAATAGTCGAGCTCCATCTTCCTTGGAGCACCCCTTCAAGTAGTTGAAGGTTGCTATCAAATCCCCCCTCCATCTTCTCTTCTGCAGACTAAATAAGCCTAATGCTTCCAGTCTTTCCTCATAGGGCTTGTGCTCCAGCCCTTTAATCATTTTGGTTGCCCTCCTCTGAACTCTCTCTAGCATGTCCCTGTCCTTTTTGTAGTGGGGAGCCCAAAACTGAACACAGTATTCTAGATGTGGCCTCACCAGTGCAGAATAGAGGGGAAGGATCACATCCCTTGATCTGCTGGTAATACTTCTTTTGATGCAGCCCAGTATGCCATTGGCCTTTTTGGCAGTAAGAGCACACTGCTGACTCATATCTAGCTTCCCATCCACCATGACCCCCAGGTCCTTTTCTACACTGCTGCTACTCAGCTGAATGTTTCCCAGCCTGTAGCAGTGCATGGGGTTTTTCCGTCCCACATGCAGGACTTTACACTTGTCCTTATTGAACTTCATAAGATTTTTATTGGCCCACTGTTCCAATTTATCTAGGTCTCCCTGAATCCTGTCCTTGCCCTCCAACATGTCTACTGTTCCCCCTAGCTTGGTGTCATCCGCAAACTTACTGAGAGTACAGTCTATTCCATCATCCAGATCGTTGATGAAAATGTTGAACAGAACCGGCCCCAGGACCGACCCCTGGGGCACACCACTAGTGACTGGTTGCCAGCTAGACATGGATCCATTGATTCCTACACGCTGAAACCGTTGATCTAGCCAGTTTTCTATCCACCTTACAGTCCACCTATCCAACCCATACTTCCTTAATTTGCCAATGAGAATGCTGTGGGAAACTGTATCAAAAGCCTTGCTAAAATCAAGGTATATCACATCAACAGTTCTTCCTGCATCTAGAAAACCAGTCATCTGATCATAGAAGGAAATGAGATTGGTCAGGCATGATTTACCCTTGGTAAATCCATGCTGACTGTTCCTGATCACTTTATTTTCCTCTAACTGTTTGAGGATGGATTCTTTGAGAATCTGCTCCATAATTTTGCCAGGGAGTGAGGTGAGGCTGACTGGTCTGTAGTTCCCTGGATCCTCCTTTTTCCCTTTCTTGAAAATAGGCACTACATTTGCTTTTTTCCAATCCTCTGGCACCTCCCCTGTTCTCCATGAGTTTTGAAAGATAACAGCCAGAGGTGCTACTATCTCATCGGCCAATTCCCTCAGCACCCTTGGATGCAGTTCATCCAGCCCCATGGACTTGTGCACATCCAGCTTCTTTAAGCAGTCCCTAACCTGACCTTCCGTCACCAAGGGCCTGTCGTCTTCTCTTCAATCTCCACACCCATGGTAGTGGGCTGGGAGCTGACCCTACCTGTGAAAACTGAAGGAAAAAAAGCATTGAGCACTTCAGCTTTTTCTTCATCCTCTGTCACGAGGATGCCTGCCCCATTCAGCAAGGGACCTACACCATCCCTGATCCTCTTCTTGTTATTAACATACTTGTAGAACCCCTTCTTGTTATCCTTTACATCCCTCGCTAGCCGCAGCTCCATTTGTCCTTTGGCCTTTCTGATTTTATCCCTGCAGTCCCTAGCAATATCTTTATATGCCTCCTTGGTCATCTGACCAAGCTTCCACTTCCTGTAAGCTTCCTTTTTATGTTTAAGCTCAGAGCAGAGATCTCTGCTAAGCCATTCTGGCTGCCTCACTATCACAATCTGGCTGCCTTACAATCACTCCTCATATCCAGCCCAGATGGGTTAGCTGACTGGAGGTTGCAATCAGATGGCCACCTCACATAACACCTTGGATGGCAGCCTTATCACAGAAGCCAAGGACTGATGGGTCCACGAAGAGTGCCTTTCCCTCTTACCTCTTAAGATGGACTCCCAAGAATAGGAGTAAGGCACATTGGGAGTGCAGTGTGTGAGAAGCTTGCACAGCTATGCAATCAATAGCTATAGACCAACAGAAGATTTTTGTCTCTATGGCTCCGTATAGCCACAAAGCCCCAATCTGGCTCCTGTTAAAGTCAACTGATAGTTCCTCACTAACTTCAGTGGGAGCTGGATTTTCTCTAAGCAACTTTTAGTTTCTCTTCTGCCCCCACATTTGCAGGAAAAAACAGAGACCAGGGCATTGGAAAATACCTGTTTGGAGATGCACAATGTCACAGGCCTTCTTGAAGCAACGTCCATGACTGCTGAGCCAATAGATGAAATCAATATGATATGGGAGGTACCAGAGCCTGTAATTCATCTGAAAGGTGATTTCAAAGACAGATTTGATGTACTCATTCTCCCTGAAACAAAAGTTGTAAAAGTTGTTAAATGTTAGTCTAAAAGCGCTGAGCAAAGTATACAACTTTTCTGCCTGTGGTAGAGACATAACGAGAATCAAGGGTAATACATTCAGCGCTAATTCCTAAGTTGCAATATCCCATGCAGTTAGTCAGTGGCACCAGTTTATCCAGATAACATTGCATAAAAAGTCCCAGTTAGAGCTGGGAGAATAACTGGCTGTTTGGTTTGGAGGCAGGTGTGCAAAATTGAAAGAAAAAAAATGCTTTGGGATGAACTGAATCTAAAACTTTTCTGTGAATTGAAAAAGTCCATTTGGGGGACTTTTCTAGAATGGGATTCAAACCAGGGTTGCAGATAGCCCACGTGAGTGGCCTAACCACTGGGCTAAAAGATATAAAAGAGACCACTACTTCCCTTTCTCCTCCAGTTGTTCTGTGAGCAGGGAAAACTATTTGTGTCAAATTCATGATAGCTTTGGGTCAACTGAAACTGCATTTTTTGGCAAATCCATTATTTGTCCAGAAAATTTCACCCAGCTGTACAGCTAGTACTGACCTGTTGGTTTGGCAATTGCTCTCATAACTGAAGGCACATTTCAAGATGCTGTCAAGAGTCATCAAGCTGAGATGTCCAAAGAGCTCCACTGATTTCTCTTGTGTGATCAACTGTTCCCATTTATCCTAGGGCAAGAAGGCAGAAATGAGATGGGACTGAACTGAAGAGAATCCTTTGTTAGGTATTAGCGAGAGAAAGTGGATGAGATACCAGCTTTCAATGGACCAACATCATCAGTTTGTGAGAGAGATCAGTTTTCCAGGTTACACAGAGCTCTCAGTGTACCTAACGTCAGTGGGGAGAGTGTGTTGTTGACTCCTTCTTGTGGCTGGCCAGTATCATGAATGTGCTGCTGCTTCCAACTAGGTGGTCCATTAGCTTGACTGTTGACAGTGCCTGCTTTTGGCTCTAGGTTCCCAGTTCAAACACCCTGTTGACCCAAGGTGGATCAGTTATATTTGCATTTACTCCCTGGTTGTTTCAGACTTAAAATAGATCTGTGAAATGTGGGAAAGCGAGGAGTACAGGTTGTTCTTTTAATCAAATATTAGCAACACTAGTCTTGGAGGAGATGGGAGTGGGAAAGTTTGAAGTCAAAATACAAAAATCTGTGTTGGTAAGTGTTACACAATGGAGAGGCCAAAATTGTTTTTCTCTCTTTTACCCTGTCTGTAACATAAGTTAAATTATTGATTTTATTGCTACAGCATATATAGATTTCAAATTCCTCTACTGCTTCTCCCAGCCTATATATCAGGCTTTGTCTCCTATTTCATTCCTCCTTCCTTTCTGGTTTCCCAGTTATTCCAATCCCAATAGTTTAATGAGCCCTCCCACCCTCCCCTTTCATATACGCCTTTTCACCACAGCTCCGTCTCTTGTTTCCATGTTCACATCCCCAACAATTCACTGCTTGTGCATCAAGCGGAAGAAATGAGTTAATAATGAAAATGAAAATTTTTTAAAATTTAAAGGGGGGGGTGAAAATGCAAGACCAGCTGGTATACAGCTTAGTGTTAGAAATAGACAAATTCAGCCCCAAAGTGCTTGGGGAGCCTGAAAAATGCTCAGGCCCCCCACTGAAGCCAATCAAGGCAGAAAACTGGGGGTTTTTCCTTTGAAAGGGAGAGCAGCCGGGTGTTGTCAGCCTGAGACTCCCACTCCCAATGCATTGTCAGGGAGCCTGTGGTCAGTTCACCCTCAGGATCATATTGTTGAACTTGAATGCCTCCTGTATTTATCCACTTCTCACACCAGTGAGCAGGGTGCCTAAACTGAGACATCGTGTATATGCTTTTAATGACCTGCATCCAGGCTCTATGGCCCTGTATGGGCCCCAACACTTTGACTGGCTTGGGAACAATAGTTTCTTCACTGATTAAAGCGGCACAAGAGCTTATCTTCCTTATTCTTCAACTTGGGAACCCTCCTCATCTGTGTTCCCCTTTTCCCTAAACTGACAAGGTAAAGACTCACCAGCCAAGGGAATCTGAAGTAGGAGTTGCAGAATTTCTGGCTGGGGAGTTTGCTGTGCTCCCAGCCTTCTAGACACTAAGTGCAGTAGATTTAACTCCTGATGGTAGGAAATCCACCCTCCAACAGCCTCTCAGCCAAAATTCCTCCCCCCCCCCGACTGTTAACAGGAGTGCTCTATAAAA
This sequence comes from Podocnemis expansa, assembly GCA_007922195.1. NCBI lineage: Eukaryota > Metazoa > Chordata > Testudines > Podocnemididae > Podocnemis > Podocnemis expansa. The sequence goes on along the minus strand of ML682035.1, from coordinate 5,794,967 downwards.
GAGGTGTCTATGTCTATGTAAGCAGTCAGTGAGGTGCCAGAAGAAGGTGCTCAAGAATATGTAGCAGAGTTCCTGGGTTTTGGAGAACCTAATAAAACTTGCAGCATGCTGCAAACGGTTTCCTCCATGCAGCACTATACATGGAAACCTTACCACCAGCAGCTCCAAGAGGAAGACAGAAGAGAGCTCCCCGCACCCCTTTTAAAGGACCCAGGGAATGCCTATACCCAGCTTTCATGATTTTATCATGAGTCTCATGCTATTTGATATTTCTCTTAAGGCCTCAGCTCCTGAAGTCATGTGAATGCATGAAAATCTCAGCTTCCATTTTCAAACAAATAAACCTTTAGCCCTCATGATTGCAGAGAAGGGCTTAAAAATTTGGATCATGGGCACCCTAAAGAGTTCAGAAATGAGAGGACAAATAAAAAGAACCCAATTTACCAATGGCTGGAAGTTAAAGCCAAGCAAATTCAGATGAGATCTTAAACAACATTTTTAATGGTGAGAGTGTTTAACTCTTGGAACAAACCACCAAGGCAAGTGGTGGATTCTTCATCTCTGCTGTCTTTAGATCCAGACTGGGATGCCTTCAGTGATCAGGAGGGAATATTTTTCCTGCTGCACAGTTGGCCAAATAATATTGTGGAGTGGATTCCCACATTTCTGTGAAACACCAGAAATTGGCAACACTTGGAAGCAAGATGTCGGATGGGGTGAACCAGTGCTCTAAGCTGGCACAGAGAATCCTCTTTCTAAATGCATGTGTGACTCACACGCTCAGAGTTATATTGATCAACAAGTTTTGAGTCAGGATGGAATTGTCTCCAAGAAGAGAGTGGAAGGACCTGCTACATGTTTGTGTGGGAAGTGGAGGGAAGTTCACATTTATCTGCAGTATATAGGTCACTCTCCTGATCCTGGATCTGCTTTTTGTGTGTGTGTTGGGGGAATAACGTAGGGTTTGCTACACTAGTTCTGTAGTGACGTATGCTTCTTCAAAGTCAGTGCAAGAGGATGTACAACGTTACCACCACAGTGAGTAAGCAGAGAATTCTGACCTGGTAACAATCATGTTGCACGAGTGTAAGCTATGTCGTAGCACTCGGGACAGCAGTGAATCAGCCTCTGTATGACCTTGGCATTGTATGTCATGCAGGCAGAAAGCCCATGACCAGCAAGCCAGGTTTTGCCTTTCGCATAAAAGTTGGAAAAGAACAAAGTAAAGGTTATGACAGTAGCACTTCCTACCAGCATCACTTGAACAGATTTGGTGATCAATGACACATAAGGTTTCAAAACTCCATAGTGGAATCCAGGAGTCAGCAGTTTACGATGCTGGAACCACTTTTGCCCTTGCAGTGTCAGTAATCCTTTCCCTGGAGAAATACAAACAGCAAAGATCAGATCATTTCAATCACTAGAGAAGGGAGCTGGTCAAAAAAATGGTAAGTATGCTTTAGGGTTTGGAAGGACGCTAATTTCCTTTTTTCAATATTCCTTGCAAAATAATTCAATTTTCTAAAAGAAAAGAATGGAAAGTGATCATGGAAACGTTTCTGGTTTTCCAAAATCATTTTGTGGTTTGGGGATTAATTGTTCTCCTCCCTTCTTTTCCTAGTGAAAAAAGAAAGAAAGAAAATGAAGCACAAACAAAATCCTTAAAATTAAAAAGAGGTAGGTTTCTAGTTTTGAAAAAAATGAAACAGTTTTGGTTTTTCAGGAGACTGTCAGCAAAGGCAAACCCCAAGTATATTTCCACAAACTTTTTCATTTAAGAAAGAGTACTTTTTCTCACTGAAGAAAAAGTTCCAAATTAAAAAATTCAGCCGGTTAATCAAAACAACCTGGTTATTTTCCTTTCCACAGCCAATGCCATATCCTCAAGTAATTTGGATCCATGATCAACAGAATTACCAGCTACCCACTGCAAGTTTAGGGAATGCTGCACACCTGGTATTTCTGGCTCATCTGGAGGAAAGTATTAGAATCCAATGAGACAGTTTCTTCTTGCAAAATCTCCCTCCTGACCTTTTTCTAAGTGCAAGAGGTTCAGATAAGCAGCCTGTGCGTGCTTGTCCAACCCAAACTCTGTGTCTTCTGCACTCCCTACAACTGCTAAATGTTATGCCCTTTGCTGGTTGCAGGGTAAATACTTCTAAAAAAAATCTCATTTCTTATGAATATTTATTTCCAAGATGGAAAGGAAATTGGGTTTCCCCATCACTTTTACCCATCATATACATGCTTTCCTCAGTACCATTAACCCATCAGCCTCTTGAGAGTGGAGAAAGCTGAGGTGGGCAGGATGAAGATACCTTCCAGGTGAGGACAGAGGCTATGGGTGTGAGTAGAGCAGACACATGACTGGCGCAAACGCCAATGGTTGTCTCTGATATGAAGGCAAAAACTGGGCTGCTTAGGAGGTGCTGATTGTCACAAAGACATGAGAAAGGATCTGGGGAAAAGACCTTAGAAGAGGCAGGAGGGAGTCCATGGAGGCAGCAGCAAGGTGGCTCAGGAAGTAGAGCGTGGCTGCTTATCCTGGGATCCCTGGGCTAGAACCCAGTGCAGATGATGGATCTGGATTCCCAACTAGCCACTAGGAAGGCCCTATGTGACATGCGGCACCCCCAACATCCCTGTAATGTGATCTGCGTATCTTTCCTGCTCACCCTGCCAATGTGGCCATAGGGCCTCATGCAAAGCATGTCTCAGAAGCTGGTTCTGGAGTGCTCATGGCATCTCCTACATTCCTGTTATGGTAGCATGTTTCCTGCAATATCATACCTGTGTACAGATATGAAGCACGCCCCCAAATGTATTCCACACGGCTGAAGTGGGGGCAGACAACAGTGCTGGGTTCATGCACAACTATTGAAGGTATGCAAAAAGAACAATGACCAAGCACCTTGGCCTGAGAGGGAAGAATTACGTGACCACAAGAAAGGATTGCTGAGGGGGGTTGAGAAAAGAAAAAGACACACTTTGAATTGTATGGGGTTCTTCTCTGGACACCATATTCTAAACACCAAGAACTGATACTATCCCCCTGGCAGGAAGAATCCGGCTACAAAATCTTCAGTAACCAAACCTATCTGGATAAGCTAGACGTGGACTGTAATAGTGATCTTAGTTTAGAATGCGAGTTAACTTTTATTTGACTGTGGCTATCTCCTTGACTGATTAATTATCTGACTTTATAGTGATTTGGCATATACTCACATAAGTTCATGTTTTAATCAATAAACTTATGTTTGTTTTGTCACAAGCAGTGAAATATTGGATAAGTAGGGGTGAAAGCTTTAATGACAGGAAAAGCTGGTGCATATCAATTTCTGTTAAATTGGCAGACTGGAGTAAATGAGCTTGAAGACCCAGTGGCTGTGCACTGAACTCTGCAAGATGAAAATTCCCAGGCTTGTATCTGGGGTTATCGCTGGGGGACCATCCCATGAGTGGCTAGTGAGAGTGCATTTCCAGTACCTGAGACCAATTATATACTGGAGGCAGGGCACTAAGTGACCCAGGAATGGGGGGTTCACGTAACAAGGCAGGGTAAATTGGGGCCATGGAGTGGAGTACTCGGGGACACAGCAGCTCACCAGTTCAGATTGCAGGAAGGGAATGTCGCACTCTGACAGGGGATAAAGTTGATTTAAAAGTCCTAGGAGAAGGATGTAAGGACAAAGGGACTGAGATTTGGAACCACAGATCAGATGCAAGGAAAGCAGACTTCAATTTGTTGGACTTTCTGTCATCCCAGAAGGGGTGTGTCCAGAACATTACATGGTTGGAAGGCTGAGTCGCAAGGAGTGGCAAATCATCTGTGGACAGGAGTGAGCATCGCTAGAGAGGAAACTGCAAGTGGACCACACCCAGTCATGGGGGTGTGTGAATGCAGTGAATCAGTTGTTCTGCAAGCTGCTTCTAAATGTTTTCAAATGTTTAATACATTCTATATCTTTTTAAAAGGAAATGAATTCAATAATAATTGAAGTATTTAAAATCACAGATAAGAGAAACATTTCAGACAGAGATTTTACAAACCATGTTCCAAAGGGGCAGCCGGGTTAGCCTAGTTCAGTAAAACAAACAAGGAGTCCTGTGGCACTTAAAAAACTAACACAGTTATTTATTGCATGAGCTTTTGTGAGAGAAAATCCCACTATGTAATCCTATTCTGTAAACTTCCCCTTCTTCAAAGCGTCTGAAGTGAGATTTTTCTCCTACAAAAGCTCATGCAATAAATAACTGTGTTAGTTTTTTAAGTGCCACAGGACTCCTTGTTTGTTTTACAAACCACATAGACCACAAAGCAAAAGGCAGGTGGACAAACATTTGCACACACTGTAACTTCACTAAGTTCAACAGTTTCATTCCATCTACTGCTCTGTGATTGTGTAGGTCCAAGGCAATGGGGCCCCATTCTTGATTGGTCCTCAGGCCCTATTATAATAAACACAATTAATAATCCTAAGGAATGAAGATATTCCAGGAGGTTCTGTCTGTAGAAACCATCTGAGACAGCCTTGCTTTGCAATCATGGAAATGCAAGGGCTGGTTCTTAGCTGGTAAACTAGCTTCCCTGTAGCACAGGCCAATCCTTATGGTGGGGTGAGTGGGGCGACCATCCCGGGCTACACAATTCCCCCGGCCTTGCACTAGCCCACTGCGAGCAGGGCAGCATAAGTCTCATGCTGCTATATTCCAATGCCGTGATATGCCCTGACCCTACCCCACTGCCTCCAGCGGCAAGGTGAAAGCAAGAGGCAAGGCGGGAGCACCAAGCCCAGCCTCTGGGCCAGCCCTCGCCACTCCTAGGGCAGAGCAGTTGGCCAGGGGTGCGATGGGGAAGCAGAGCCTGGCCTCTGGGCTGGTCCACCCCATCCCTGGGAGTGGATCAGTCAGCAGAGCGGGGAGATAGGGAGGAGGAGTGTGGGGCCCAGTCAGCCTGCCCCCCCTGCCTCCCAGCGCTGTTTGGCCCTGGGTCCCAACCCCCAGGGATGGCCCTTATTGATCGTAAAAGCATGACTCTACATACCAATCCATGGAATAGCGTAGCTGTAAAAAATGTTATCCTTGGGATCTGTAAAATCAAGATTGGAAGAGAGAAAACCAACTTTGTGTTAGTGCTTTAATCCACATTGATTGATTCCATTGGTCTTTCATGTCCCAAGACAGCCTGTCTATGGAATTTGGAATTGTGCATAACCTGTGGCCTTGTCTAATTGGTGAGCTAGTGTGTGGCAAGAAGTGGGATTTTCTCCCACGAAAGCTCATGCGAAAAATAAATCTGTTAGTCTTAAAGTGCCACACGACTCCTTGTTTTTTTGGCTAATGACAGTGCAGCTACGCACCCAAATTTCCCTCATGCACATTGACCTATTCCACACTAAGAACCTTCTTAGCGTGCAGTAATTTCATTCATGTGCTGCACACCTGCAGCGCGCTCACTCGCCATTCATTCGGAGCCCTAGAATACAACGGCCTTTGTATGTGTGTCTGAATATTGTGATGATGTTTAACGTGTGCCTATATGGAAGTAATTCAATATCCATGAGAAATTGCCCCCCAGATATTAGGCTGCCTAGAGTGTCTCCCAAGGCAAGGAAAGTCTTTAGGTAAGATGAACACACGTGTAGGCCTTTTGTTGCTTTAAAAACCTATTCCCTTGTTATGCTGTGTTCCTGCTGTTAGGATTAAGCAATACTTAAGAAGTCTGCTTTTGATCATCTGTTCACTGCTTGTCACAAGCTCCCAAAAGGAAGCACTGCAGGTCTCAAGTCCAGTAGGAGCTGGTGGGGTAAGCACAGTTTGTACGCAGGGTACTGAACCCTACTAGCCTGGTCTAAGAGGGGCAGAATTGCAGGATTCTGCCACAGAGGTGAAGGCTTAAGCCCACCTGGAGTGGGTGGGTGCTCTCAGAAGAGAGGACAGAGATTTGGCTTGCCCTGGACTGAGAGCCTTATCGTCCTGTGCACAGAAAAAGGAATGTTGCTCCCCCACCTCCACATGCTTTGTCTCTGAAATATTAAAATAATGTGAGGATCAGGGATGAATTTCCAATTATGCACAGTAAGATGGTGCCTAAAAGCTCTGGCTTTCTAGGGGTGCCTAACCAGTGACAGATTACCGCACCATCCAACAGGACCCATGCCAAGGGATCCTGACCAAATTAGGGGGACTGCTGGAAATCTGACCCCAACCCCTGCCCCTCGTCCTCTCTTCTGGGGCCCTGCCACCCTGGTCCTCCTCTTCCACCTGAGACCCTGCCACCTGGCCTGGCTGGAAGCAGAACCCAAAGGTGAGCATCTTCCTCCCACCCAGAACTGGCTCAGCCAGTTGCCCCAGCCCTGTTCCCTGTGCACAGAAAACACTCCCATCAGCCGGAGGTGGGGAGAGGGGATGTGTGCGAAGATGCTATGTCTAGAGGCGGTGTAAGGTGTAACTCTGGCCCTGAGGGGGATGGTATATAATAACTCAGCACAATGTCAGGCCTCTGCATGAAGAAGAGACACAAGACTAGAATGACCAACAATACTGTAAATCTAGAGCTGAATGTGAGCGCTGTCCAGGGCCAGTCTGTATTATTAAAAGGCCTACTTGTACTAGAACAGTGATGCCCCCCTGCACCACCAACCTCCTCTCCCCTAACAGTTCAAAACTGTTTATTGTTTCTGGTTATGCTCAATATGATGTATCCTAAGTACTGTGTTCTTTCTATGGAGCCCTATAGAAAATAGATGTACAGTCCGGGCATAGGTGATAGCAAGGTAGGGGTCATGCTAGCGTCCATGTGCATGAGAACCAACTTTTCTTTGGTGGGGAAATATCCTAGTGGTACTTCAGAGATGGGTAGCAATCTGTGGTCTTCTACAGAGCCCTGGTCATTGGACAGCTTCCTGTTTTGCCCCCGGGAGTAGGGAATCTGTCGGCGATGCTGTGTTTGGAGAGCTCAGGAAGGATGGGACTCCCTAATGGGGGTACTTGGGGTGCGCATGTCTTAAGAACACCCTTGTTTGTTTATTTTGCTGTTTTATTTTAAGCCACTCACCAATTTCTGTGCTCTGATACCCATCAGAGGCTTAGCCTAAACTCACTGTTTTCTTAGGCAGGTGTTGGGAGGGACCAGAGGGAGGCTTTTATGGGCTGTAAATGTTGGGAGGCGTAGAGTTTACCTATTGTTGTTTTTAGCTTTTATTACTTTGATCCCTATTTCCCTTGTCCCTTATTCTGAGTTGCCATCCTCCACCTCCTTCTAATCAACACTTACTGTTTTACTACTCTGGGAGTGGGAATTGCAATAGCTGTTTTTGCATACAGACACTCCTCTTTATGAGACTGTGCGCTAAATGTTTTCCAAAGGGACAAAGCCTCTGAGTGCTCTGAAGTAAAAGGGTTTTCCTTGAGTGAGTGGAGGTACCGAGTGCCCCTATAGGTGAACCCAGACCAATAACCCTGAGAAGAAAAGTCAAAAAGCTGCAGCCGCTCCTCAAGGCTAGGGTTACACTTGCTTGCCCAATGTCTGGCAGGCTTCCCAGAAGAATCATACCTTGGAAGGCTTTGATTCACTTCTTACCTCCCCTGGCACATACAGCCTTTACATAATCCACATCGTTGAGGCTCACATACACTATAAATTTCCCAAACCACACAGGAAATGCACGTGGGTACTTTTTATTCCATTCCACTGCCTTGTCCAGATCATTCCCTCTTCCAGTAAACTGCAACAATGACAGAGGAAAAAGAAGACAGAAACAGTAACTCGGGCATTTCCCAAAATCTCTCTCCTCTAGAGCAATGGTTCTCAACCACTGTGGCGGGACACATTTCTGTGTCACCACACAGCAGTAGGTGTGTTGTGGAGACCCAGATGGGGGGCTGGTGTTGCAACCCACGAAAGGTTGAGAACCACATCTCTAGAGGTCAAACAATCTTTCCAATGTCAGAAAATTGACACTGCAAAATCTAACATCTTTGATCCATCTGACCCTGCTTGGCATATAAGCACCATTATTTAACGATCCGTTGGCGTTAAAGTGACCTGAACACACATTTGAGTATGCCAAGTAGGCACACCTTCCCTATGCCCATTCTTCCCCAGTACACTTCAGTAGTGAGAAGCTCCAACTTCCACCCACAGTTGCTGAGCACTCCCATCTTCCTAATCACTCGATGACGGATTTGTTAATGACTGTCGTTAGAGATGTACCTGGGACATCAAGTCTTCAAAGAGAAACAGCTGAACTCGAATTAATATGCAAGCTAAATTCTGTGAAAGCAGGACTTTATCGAGACTATGGGTTCTTTTCCCATTACAAAGGGTAATTTGACTTCAGGCTTCCCATGGTTTGAGCCTGTAAACTGCTCTGATTTGCTGTTACTTTATGACCTGATCCTATGTTTTACACCCCCTTGCATTTAGTTTCATTCCTTTCTGTAAGTTCACCCATCTTCGAAGCATCTGAGGAAGTGGGATCTTCTCCCACGAAAGCTCATGCAAAAAATAAATCTGTTAGTCTTAAAGTGCCACACAACTCCTTGTTGTTTTTTTCCACCCACAGAGCCTCCCTTCAGAGCTCACCTACTTTTGTATACCCTGCGGGAGTAGAACCAGGCGTGAAGGTCTTTGTTTTTGTCAGATTTAAAATGTGATTTGGTAAAAGTGGTTAGTAGCTTAACAAAAGAATCATGCCTTCAAGAAACGGTTTAGCAAAAGCAGCCAGTCTCAGCCACAGCCTGGATAATACAGCATTGGAAACAATGCTGCCTACGACTCCTTGGTTTTTTTGGTGGATTAGACTAACACGGCTATCCCTTTGGAAATTTACAATCATAAGTACATCAGGAATCTACAGCAGCAGATAAAATGACAAAATAAGCCAATCTAATCCAGTTTGTCAACTTCTATGATACACCCTCCGGTTTTTTGTTAGCACATTTCAGATGCTTTGGGTAGTTAGGTAATGTTACTAACTGAAAGGCGACCAGATGTCCCCCAAAGGGAAAGCAAGCATTCTGCGTCGTTCCTATTTTCTGTGTTCCTAGCAGGCATCCAGCGTCATATATGCACAAATGAAATTGTGGGTAGAGCATTTCAGGGAAGCTTTGACATAGGGCATTTTTGAAGATATTTTCAACCACATTGATTGCATTTGGCTGAGTGTGTGAGTTGACTTAGTTTATAAAAGTTTCTTCCTCTCCAGTTTCCAGTTTGCGAGTGTGTGTGTGTGGGGGAATCATGTGAAAGAAGGGTGGAAAAGGATGGGGGGGGGGTATCACAATCCAAATATCAGAAATGGAATTGGGAAATGGAAAACTTTCACATGAAATAACATGGAAACTTTCATTCAATTTTGATTGTACGCCCCCCAACCCTGAAAATTTCCACACACACAAATTTGAAGAAAACAGAAAACTTTTATTTGTTTCTAAATTTTAACAGGAATTAATGTGGAATTTTTTTTTTACCAGCCTAGTCACATGTCTTCTTTTGTCCCCACTCACAATGAGGATTTAGGCCTTGTCTTTATTGATGGCAGCAAATTCGCCACCATCAGGTCGATCTCCATGATTGACTGATGGGGTCTGTGAAGACCTGCTGAGTTGAGCAGGGAGCTGATCCAACAGGACCACCTTTGCCCCTGGTTAGTAGGCAGTAGACAATTGGAGGAAGGTATACAAGGTATTTTAGGTACTTTGCATATCTCCCTTTGGCACGCAGCAATATAGACCAGAGCTTAGAGTACATCTGCACTGAAACAAACCCAACAACAACCCCCTGAACCAAGTCTCTGAGCCAAGCCCAACTGATTCAAGTTCTCAGATTCATGGTACAGGGCTTACAATTGAAGCGTAGACAGTCCAGTGTGGACTCTGAAACCTGGTGAGGGGTGGATCTCACAATCCAAGCTCCAACCTGAGCAGAAATGTCTAAAGTGTTATATTAACCTAGTAGCGTGAGCCTCAGTCTGTAGACCTGGACTTTGAGATGCAATGATGTGGGTTGTTTGGTGGTGGTGGTGGTTTTTGCAGTGTAGACATACCTACAGGGATGGAGTCTCAGCAGGTGTAAATCAGTGTGGCTGCATTGACAATGCGTGGCCTAGATCTAGCGATATATCCAAGCAGAACTCACAGTAGTTGCACTGTGTGAGGGGAGGGTTTCCTGGCTTTAATGCAGTTTTGCTCACATGACTCCACTTATGATTTCACTGTGGATTGACCTGCTCAATTGACTTTAATGCATTTTGGATCAGGCTCCAAGTCACTGCAAAATAACTAATGAATACCAAAGATACAGAGTCAGTAGGCAGACCTTCACTGATGGCAGCAAAATCGCTGCCTTCAAATTGATCTTCTGAATTGACTGAATGGGTGTCTCAGCGAATCAGGAAGTCAATGTTGTAAGATCATCCCCACAAAAGGAGTACTGCTGAGTCAAAAGGAGTGCATTTCCCTCAGACTCAGCACATTGAAGACACTGCAGAGAGTAGGTGGTAGGCAGTCAGAGGGAGACACACAAGGTATTTTAAGTACTTCGCAGATCTCCCTTTGATTGCCGCCGAAATCCAGCCTAGATGTGGACTAGCCCAGTGTGTGATAAATTAGGAATGGAGTGCAGGACAGACTTGGAGAAGTGAGGGGCCAGAAGCGACCTGAAGAGGTCACCTAGTAATCCATCCTTCCTCCCCACTCCCATCCTGAGACAGGATTTAGGAATATGTCAGAGAACTGTTGAATGAATTGTGATAGTCAAGTATATACTGAATAATATTAGAAATATAAATATTAATATATGTTATAAGAAAATATACAGGCATTTTTGCTTTTGTATGAGTTTTTGCTGGTGCAGCACTTTTGACTTTTGCCGAGACAGTCTGCAGCTCAAAAAATTAGTCTTTGTGTCTTATTTGTAAAATTTTTGGCAGAATAAAGCAGATAGTCAAACGTCAGCTGTTAGCTTTGCTGCAAATCGTGTGTGTGCTCCTCTGCCAACAAGACAGGCTAACAAGTAAAAACCTAACACCCCCCACCCACCAGATGAGTAAGAAGAATAACAACTGCTATATGATATCAACAGCTGGATGGTGCCAGTGGGAGTGACAGCATCAAACAGATGTGTTAGGATCCAGACAGCTAAAGGAAGTTTTAGCAAGACTGGATAGTGACTGTGATTTATGCATGCAAATATTTTAATTGGTGGTTTAGAATGGAATCCATATTGATCAAGGACACAGATAGGGTCATTTGGTAAATGGAGTTTTTGGAAAATTCTGGAGCAAGTGATAAAAGATAGACAAATGACAAGAAGAGAGAGGAGAAGGCACGGGGGAAGTAGAGTGTAGCAGAGACTAGAGATTTGGAAAAAAAAAAACCAAAAAACTATTCTGTCCCCAAAGAAGGTACCTTGATTATTAACTTTTCTTGTTTGTCTTTGCTTGCATGTACATGTACACAGGTGACAATAATAGCTTGTCTAAAATGGGGATAACCATATATTATAATAATTATTATTACTATTATATTATGAACTTTGTGATAAAGGCTGGTCAGAAGGGAGAGAGATGTGTGTTTCTGCCCAAGAGAGGTCACTGTGGAGGACCTGGGACACTGGCTGGACGATAGAGGAGAACACAAAGACAGTTTCCCTGAAATATAACAAGCCCATTTACTCTTTTAAAGAATTTCCATCCATTGCTGCCTTATTTATGATATAGCTGCATACTACGAACACTTTCAACATTTGCTCTGTTCCCTTAAAGTCAGGATCAAAATTGAAACCTATGCTCAGAGTTGTTCTTATGGTGGTAAGGGGCACGGGAAGCTGACATAAGAAGGCAGTTGGTGATCCCCAGGTCTGAGATGCTGACATAGACATCTCTATATCACATGCTTTTGGTCCTGTGGGCTAAGGGTGTGCAGAGATCGGGAAGGAGCTGGCTGGAGTAGTCTGAGCCACAGGAATCTGTGGACAGCTCTTAGATGGCCCTAGACAGCAAGGCATATTTCAAAGCAACTTTGAAACTGCTCTAAATCACACCAGTTTCTGAGATAGTCCCCTGCTGCCCTCAGGATTGGGGAAGGAGAAACGCAAAAAGGTGATCTGATGCCACTTTTTGCCTTGCTAAGTGCCCCTGGTAATCCAGCCCCAGAAGTGGACAGACTCCTGGAGGCAAAATTATTAATTTGTTATTCACATTGATAGGCTCACACTTACCCACATAAATAGCCCTACTGACTTTAGAAAATATCTGACCTTCAGTGTCTATAATCTAAGAACACAAGTTGAAAGTTCAACCAGAGTTTTCCTGTCTCAAATCCCACCTGCCTCCATCTGATTGTTACCTCTGTAGCTATTTAAATATGAACCACTGCACATTCTATTGTAAGCTAAACCATGCTACATACGAAATATAGATCTGAATATTAACCTAGAGGGCAGGAAAGTGGAGCTGTTTTTCTAACTATTTCTCTTCATATGAGCAGAGGCATGGCCATACTAAACCAGACTAGCTGTCCATCTAGACTACTGTCTTGTCTCCAGCAGTGGCCAGTACTATCAGATTCATAAGCTGGTACATGCTGTCAAAAAAAAAAAAAGTATGGAATAACTTGCTCGCTCAAATAGTTTTTTCCAAGTCTCCTTGCTACAGGTCAGTTTATACCTAGAAATGCGAGAATTCATAACCCTTCCGAAATCCATGGATCTTTTTTTTTTTTTATATCCATATCATTCCCACCCTAATACTTATGCATTCCTTTAGCAAAAATGTCTTCAAAGCAGTAAACAAATATCAGTTTATCCTCTCAAGATCCAGTGATCAATGGAAACCTGACTATTCCTTCTTCGTCATGAGTAAGTAAGAGGTCCAGTGAGTTCCCCACCCCACCATCCTACATAACAACTTAATATCAAAGTGGGGTCTATACCTAACGAGCTCCTGGCTCCCAGCCCTGTGCTGCTTTTGGATTTTCAATTTGTGCATGAAGTCTTCACTGACACTGAAGTGTTCTGCACTCCCACCTCCTTCCTTACCTCATGGACGTTGCCAAAAAGCCAGTGTACTGGAGGCCCTGGAAAACTCTTCAGTGCTTTGTATAGCCTCCTTCTCCACTGATACACCTTGATTGCTTTCAGCACCACATAGATCAGACAAAGCACAGCAGCCAGGTGAAAAATTCGAGAGACATCCTTATGCAGCCAGTGCCAAATAGCAGCTATCCATTTCAGAACCACAAATATCATCTTCCTGCTGTTTGTGTCTTCTCCCCACCAGCAAATGCACCATCCAGTTACTCTTTATACATGTTCTGGTTGACAGACTCTCCAATGACATTCAAAGAGGTAGAGTCACACAAATACTCAACTGCTGATCTGCTGCCAACTTTGAGGAAAGCACCATTGGGAATGTGTTTAGGTGTTGCTCTGCTCAGCATTGCAACACCTTTGATATTGCACAGCTCAACATTGCAACGCTAAGTGATTTTGGTGCTTTAATGCATGACTCCATGGTATGAAGCTTGGGCTGGGACATCTGGGCCTTATGTAAGGGAAACTTCATTGTTTTGCTTCCTCCCAGATACCAGAGTAAAGGTTGTTATAGAAAGGACAGGAGAGATCCTATCTCTACCAGCTGTAGTCCACATAGGAATATGTGTCACCACTTTCTTGCACCTCCATCTGAACAGTCTGTTCCTGATGCAAGGAGATGAGATACTAGACTAGATGGACCATTGATCTGAGAACATTCCTTATACTCCTATACTCTGATCTTCTCAGAGTCAAGATCTTGTGAGAGCTGAACATTAGAGAAAATATCTGAATGCTAATTTTGGAGACAATCCAACAGCATGATGGATAATTTTGGAATCAAGGATCATTGAGTAACTCAGCATTGGGAGCCTGTTTGCATTTCACCATCTCCAGACAAGCAAAACAGATGCCCACCTTCTAGACTGAGGCTTAGCAAAGCTTGTTCAGGGGGCTTTAGAAGAGGTGCTTGTGACCCGGGCCTCCTGGGATAACCACCTGAATATGCAAAGATCAGGGCAAGCTGCAAAAAGGAGAGCAGATTCTCCCAGCACTGGTGGGTTACCTAGAGTTAAACTTCCCCAACCAGTCACAAACAATGCCTCTGATCCCCCACAATGGGTATCAAGAAGCCGCCATATAGTATAGCCAGCTCCCTTTACTGCATTCCAGTCACCGGTCCCCAGTACAGCCACTAGGTCTGTTAAAGAAATAGGTTCTTCTGACCCCAAGGGGTCAGCCACATTACACCGAACAATACAGGCTTGAATCTTACCCAAAATAACACGCTGCCAGCCAATCCGTTAGTAACTACAACTAAAGGTTTAATATAAAAAGAAAAGAAACAAAATGAGAGATGTTATAAAGTCAAAGTGAATCACATACATACAACTGATTTAGAGTCCAAAGAAGATAAGTCCTTGTTTCACAGCTTCAGTCGTTAGTAATCCAGTTTATAGGAATAGAGACCAAATAATCCAAGTGTAGAGTTTGTTCTAATTCTCCCCCATGAGAATCAGCAGGGCAGTTTCCAGGCCAGTGTTGGCTGGGATCTCAATCCTGCGGCCCAAACTTTCCCTGAGAAGCTTGGACAGATGTGAGACCCCGGAGTTTGGTTCCCAATGTCCTTTTATAGTTGCAGCTAGCAAGGTGGGCATTTGCAGGTCAATTCTTAACGTGGGCTTTGATGACAGTTTCCAGGTCTTCCTTAAGTGAAGCATAGCAATACACATTGTCCTTTGAAGGAAAACCTTCACCTCCTGGGCACCCCAGGTCATTAACTGCATTAGTGCCATTAACAGACAGTTTAAGTTGGTACATCAAAGGTCCCTTTAGATGTTAATGTTCCTTCTTGACCCCTTCCAATAGAACAATGGTAACAGATAGAGAAGCACTTCAGTCACCTTGCTAACCTCTAACAGGATACCTGTAAATACCATCGAGAAACAACTAAGAATACAAATGCATATCAAAGCACTAGCCTACTCATACATTGCATTTCCATATAATATGTCTTCAAAGGTTAGCCTTAGGTCATGTATTTTACAAAGATGGCTTGGCCTTTTCAGGCCTAGCATGACAGTGCTTTTCACGTAACTCAGATGATTTGGTTTGTACATCCAGTACACAGCATATGGCAGGAGATGGAGTAGTTGTGAAATAAGATTTAAAGGTTACACAGAGTGATTATGTATTAAACACCATGCACACAAATGCAGACACAGGGACAGGATCCTGAACAGAACGAAGCAATTTCATTCAATGTGCCAGGGTGATTCTCACCACTGAATGGGTGCTGTAGACAGTCATCCTAAGAGAGAAGTGTTGTTACTGATGTTTGTTTTTGTTTGGTGTTGCATCATTGCATGCTTGAATGGTGCCCAGCAAGGTGAGGTCATAGAGCTTCTAGGCATATCCTCAATAATAATTAAATAATAAACAGTTTGATAATAGTCATAACTACCCACCTGCCTTTTTAAACCGCATCTATTACCAGCACATCTAAACACCTCCTTCATGATTATAAAGTACACATGAATACACACAAATTTCTCCCCCTCGTGCTTTCTTCGCAATTAGCCAAGGCTAGCAGGATTGTTTTTACCAGCACTAGTGTAAGGATTTCACCTTGCTGCCATTATAGCTGATCAAACGGTTCCTGCTCTTTTCCTTCAGGAGTTGAACTCGGCTCCAAGGGTACAGCTACACTGGAGCTTTAGGTCGACTTAAGGAAGGTTAAGTTGACCTACAGACTGCTGTGGCCACGCAGGGCTTTTATTAAGTTGACTTAAGTGCTTCCTTAAGTTGACTTAATAGCACCACCTCTTAAGGTCGACTTAATGCTTAAGTCAACCTTATAAAGTCAACTTCAGCCAGTGCAGATGGGGAAAGCTCTTAAGTCGACCTAACTGGCCTCCAGGGGGAACTTCTCTGGTGCAATGTGGGACAGCTACCCACAACACACCACTCCTCTGTCAACCTACCACCTGCCAGTGTGGACACAGGCAGTCGACAGGTGTTTTCAATGTGGACTCTACTTAAAGTCGACCTTGTTAGGTTGACTTAACAGAGCTTCCAATGTAGACATACCCTAAAAGTCCAACATCCAGAGCTGGGGCTACAAAATAGCACCTGACATCATCCAGTGGCAGGAGGGGCTGTCTTTTGGATTGTGCTTTCACTGCAAAGTGAAGAGTGAACTGACTGCTCCACTGAACTCATAGCATGCAAGGGGAGGTCTATTGTGAGCAGAGAAGTAAATACAGGCTTTCCAGAGGGGCTGTCAAGACCATGTCAGAGGAAGCCTATTGGTTTTGGAAATGGAACATAATGCCTAGTATTCTGCCATCTATGCTTCAGCGTGTCTTTGTCATTCATGAGCCACCTCTCCCAGTCCTTCCTTAGCCGTCTCCTAAAGAGCCCTCTGCGACAGCCAAGCCCTGAATCACATCCCATGTCATCTGTGTGGAATGGCTCTGACACAAATGAGCTCACGGTTGTGCAAACCTCTTTACAGGAAACAAGCAACAATCACACTCTCTGCATCACATTCAGCCTTCTTGTTTTGAACTTCAAGGCTCCACAGTCAAAATACTTGTTCCTGTATCTTACTCCCCCACCTGTCACTCAAACCTGTCTCCTAACCATTCTCCATCATAGCCTGCTCCCACCCTTGTCATCACGCTTTCTTCCAGCCTGTTGCTGAGGTCTAGAACCACCTCTTATCCATTGGCTCTGGGCTCGCAGAGTAGCTTGATGTCATTGCTGAAGTCATGAGGAAGAGCAGCCTAGACCTAGGAGCCCCCCTCCATGGAAAAAAGGGTAAAGAGAAAGGCCAAATGCCTCTCCCGCCTGTCCCCAGAGAGCAAAGATGTGGTGAGGGGTGAATGGGCCTCTGCAATTGGAAAGTTTTTCCTAATATCTAACATGAAGCTTCTTGCTGCAAATTAAACATCTTAGACTTCTTAAAGTCATCAGTTATTAGTCTTCCTTCACCTCTAGGTAGTGGACCTACACTTTGTCTTTCTCTTGCATCTAAATATATTTAAGAATCATTTTCTTACTGCCTTTTATGTCCCTCACACTCATTTTTTCCTCAGCCATTCTGATTTGGTCCCTAAATGCTTAGCAATTTGCCCACGTTTCAACTTTTATGCCAATTAAGTCACAAGTTAGCTTGTAGAATCACAGAAATGTAGAGCTGGAAAGGACCTTGAGGAACAATCAAGTCCAGTCTCCTGGATTGAAGCAAGACCAAGTACATCTATGTTCTAATATTTCCAATTCTTCCTTTTTATTCCTCATACTTCTTTCATACATGTATAAATATCTCTGTTAAGCGGATTCCCCCAATGGCTTCCCTCTCATTGCACCTATGACTCTATTGTAAGTTTCCACGTGTCCCCCAAAATCTAGTCCTGTGAGGTCACCTTTTTCTTATACTTACCTGTGGGCTTTTGTCATCTGCTCCCAATTTATGTCTACACTGCCAAAGATATTGTGAAATAATTATTTCAAAATAACTATTTAGAATTTATTTTGAAATAGCATTGTTTTGAATTTATTAGTTCGAAATAGGAGTCTAGTGAAGACTATTTTGAAATAAGGTAGGAATTATTTCAAAATAGAGAGTCTTCATTAGACTCTACTTCAAAATAGAGGAAGGCAGGGAAAAGTATAGGGCCATTATTTCAAAATAAAGCCAGTTCTGTGGCTTGGAATGACTTCCTTCGAAATAAAAGCAGGTTTAGTTATTTTGAAATAGTGCTTCATTTTTTCAAAATAACAAAGTGCTTATTTCAAAATAACAAAATGCCTGCACAGACAGGTAAAAAACTTTTTTGAAATAAGACTTCTTATTTCAAAAAAGCTTTTCAGTGTGGACATACCCTTTGAGTCCTCTTCACTACGTGGGCGACTCTGTCCAAGTGAACTGGAAAAAAGCTACCCCTCTGCCTTTCTCCACTGGTGAACTCAGCCACTTAACTCCCCTAGTCTCCAAGCTGCTGTCAACTCCATTACCAGAGGCAGGGCACTGAACCAGCTAAACCCAGGGTTGTATCTTCTTGTCCCAATTTCTTTGTGTCTGTGCCAGACTCAACATTAGCAGAAGTTTATGGAAAAGTTTCCCAGTCAAGGCTGGGATAGTCTGTACAAAACCCCCTGAAGAAGGGGAGTATCATTAACAGAGAGGACATCTCCTGCAATGAAAGATTAGAGGCAATCATTAAAAATGCTGGAAATGTGCAAGATGAACCAGGCGTGAATGATTCATCAGTGAATCTCTGTCAACATGCCAGAGCCCAAGTCTAATAAAATTCAAAGGTGACATTCCAGTGTCAAATGGGAGTTGCTAATAAAAGCACAATGGAGTGTAACAGAGACACGCCTGGCAACATGTTGCACCTTGCCAGTGATATCTGAAAAAGCAGGGGAAAAGATAAAATGGTTGTTCCTTAGAATGCAATAAACCTCTGTTTCTGAAAGGGGCAATAGCTCTTTCAGACCCAACAGTGACTGGGGCAGAAACTTTTCCAAGCAAGGCTGGCAGACAGTGTCAGCTTATAGTCCACAAGGCAGAATGATTTTCACAGAAGAGCTATGTTCTGCAGATTAGTTTTAGGTACAAATTGTTCTTTTCCCTGTTTTAGAAAGCAAGGTAAAATCTTTTATCCTGTCAGCCAAGAGCTTTGCGGGATTAAAAATCATAATTATAAATCAGACAATTATATGGATAGCAAACATATTTCTTCATTTGTTCTGCTAGGGTAGAAAGGAGAGTTTTGATGAGTATAGAAGCCCTCATGCTTCTGGGCATAACTAAGGGGGTCAGGAAGAAATTTTCCCAGAGGCCTGATTATCCCATAACTTTCACTGCCAGGTTTCGTGTGCCTTCTACTGACTCAGCTGACCATGATTAGAGAGCGGACACTGGAGTAATGGTCTGATCCAGGCTGGCAGTTTCTGTGTTCCCATGTATCAGGGGGTGACTGGCCTCTTTTAGGAAGCAGCAGGGCAGTGCACTTGTGATTGATTACTTGCCACCTAACTGGACTTAAGGGGAAGACATCTGGATTTTACAAAGCAGCATGGGATGGCTGGCTGCCCACTGAGCTCTCTCAAGCCAAGAAGCTACGGGAAGTTATGGCAGGGTCTTTTGCACTATGAAGACCCTAAGTCTTCTAAGAGGAAGAGCAGCAGAGGGGTTTGCCTGGTCACTTTTGAGCAAGAGGAAGGCTGAGCGCCAACTAGGAAGGGTTGAGAGTGAAGGTGGGCATGGAAGAAGAGCTACAGCACTGCCTGGAGAGGTCAGAGCTAAATCTGAGCTTTTGGGTTGTGGCGATGGACTCTGAGGGTTGCTTGAATGGTTTATGCTGTTAAACTGGCACCACCAGCTCTCGTCATTTCATGGCGACTCTGGTGGGGTATTTTTTAGTTTGGTGTGGTTTTTTGTGGTGTTGCTTGTCTCATGAAAACCTGATGGAAAGCAGCCAACTTTATAATTCTGTCCGGCTTGAAATTGCCACCCCCTCTTATTGGTGTCCATGGGGCTGACGCATTTTCCTTGCTCTCTGTCTACATGTGGAAAAGAAGCTGCTCTTAATAAAGCTGGCTGCCACTTCCCATTGTTTTCAGTGAGGCTGAAGCCACACCCAGAGATAAACTGGCTGCTGGCACCTGGACAGGCCCCCGGAAACCTATGGGGCAGCAGAAACACTCTGGCAGCCAAGTGAGGAAAGTGAGGGGGAGCTGGATGCAGATCAATGTGTGCAGGCGACATGGGGCGGGAAGCTTAGAGGTAGGTGCTGAGGAAAAGGATATGGTGGAGATGGAGGGGTTAGAAGGGCAAACACCCCCAGCCACGAGTTGGTTGTGGTAGAGGAAGGATATTTTCCTAGAGGTTTCAGAACTGGACACAATCTTCTACTAAAGATTGAACTATAATTCCTGGAGATTTTAGAACACTCCTGAAAGATGTCCCATCATTGTCTGAATAATCCTTGGTTTTCTGAGGAATGCCCTGGAGGGCAGCACGACTGTGTAGTAACAGATAAATTATATGAAAAAGCAAACTAGGTTTGTCTTGGTTGGATTTCTCCGTATTGCATAAGGAAGGTGAGGTTACTTGTGATTTATCCCTTGTTATAGCTGCCTTTTGTAAACTAGCTTAGAAAAGGATCGAAGTTTACATCTTATTTACCAGACTTCAAATGATAAAACACCACTGACTCCGTCTATAGAATCACAGAACACAGCTGTGGCTGTAATTTAATACACATGCTTTTGTACATCAGGTTTGAGAAGGAAACTTTCCAGCCTCTATTAATCAATGTCCATGTGAGAAAGATTTTATGGTTTTTTACAATTGAGGTTATTTGCAGAATGAGTTAAGTGGAGCTAGGCAGACTTACACAGCTGGGGATCCATCCCATTTTCTTCCATGGAGACTTCGTTAGGAGAAAACCTTGTGGGGGCATAAAACTTTCCTAGTAACCCAGTCCACTTCCTGGTCCCCAGTATAAGGGGTTTGTTTTGGGCAAGGGGTTATTTCTGGTTGTTGCAATGGCCCATGGCATCCAGGGTCACGTAAAGCAGCTCTGAGGCTGCTCTAAATTATTCCAGGGCTCAAGCCAGCATCAGACTGGCAGCCCCAGAAGAAAGGGCTGGAGGCTTCTTGCATTCACGTCGTACTACTCTCTGTCCATGGAACAATCTCCCACTTCTGATTTGCCTACTGCACTCTTCCACTGCAATTCAAATTCCTCCTTAAAACCCACTTCCCCAGGAATCCACCTTACCTCATCTTCCTGGATGATGATCACTGTATGCCGGGTCCCTTCCATTGCTGTAGAGCATCTTTTCCCCCTTTGTCTTGTCTGCTACTGCTCATCCTGCTCCCACTGGAGTAAAACTGCCATCTGGATCAGGGCCTGAGCTCTTTGCAACATTGGCTCTGTGTTTGAAAAGACTGTCAGCTTATGGCACTAGTTAGAAATTAATGCTATGTCCCACTTTGCTCCAAGGAAAAACGGTCTGAGAGCACAGGAGTGTCTCAGGAGATATCAGGCGAAAAACTCATGGAACCATATACTTATAAGGAGAGAGGTTGAGAGCTAAGGATAGATAGCATTACTGATTTGACTGGCAGCTAATTTGGAGTTCTTGTTTTGCTGATTTATAGCTCCACTATGATGTGATTGCCCAGGTCGGGAGTATAACATTGTAAATTGAATTCCAGAGGGGTAGCCGTGTTAGTCTGTGTACAGCAAAAACAACGGGAGTCCCATGAGACTTTATAAAAGAATAAATTTCTTCCGGCATAAGCTTTTGTGGGCTGCAACCCACTTCATCAGATGCATGAAATGGAAACTGCAGTTGGGGGTAGTTTCCATTTCATACACCTGCCAAAGTGGGTTGCAGCCAACAAAAACTTATGCCCAAAGACATTTTTTAGTCCTTAAGGTGCCACAGAACTTTTGTTGTTATTGTAAATTAGGCCTGTCTCCAACCAGAGCACCACAACAGAGCCAAGTGTGTCAGGGAGTTTGCTCCCAGCCTTTTAATAGGAGGTAGCATGATACAGTGGTTAGGGTGCTGGCCTGGAAAGCAGAAGACCTGGATACTCTGCCCTGCCACTGAACTGCAGTGTGACATTTGGCAAGTCACTTCTCCTTTCATTTCTTCTCCCTCCCGTACTTTGTCATTTCCACGTAGACTAATTTCTGCTGGACCAGGGCCATCATCTTGCTCTCTGACTGTTCAGCACCTTGCACAATGGGGACCTAGTTCAGGACTGGGACCTACCTGACGCTACCCAAGAACAAATAATAATAGCAATGTTCACATTCCATAGGTGTTCACGTGCCCTAAATATGAGCCATGGAGTTCAACTGGCACAAATGCTTGTCCAACATGAATTTCAAAGCTCCTGGGAAAAGTACTTATCCAGTCAGGGAGCAGCGATAGTACCACGAGACTGCACAAGATGAGGAAGGCGTTGGAGATGTTACCCTCTGTGCATTATTAGCCGGGCTTCAACAGACTTACAGCAGGCAAGTTACTGAGGAGTTAGGAGCTGGCTTGGCTTCTGCAGCTTCCCAGACCTTTGGCTCAGCCAGGCAGGAGTAAGGAAACTGCAGGCTAACTACTGGCATAGGAACATGTGAAAGGCCAGGCTGGATCAGACTAATGCGCCATCTAGGCCAGTATCCTGTCTGACAGTGGCCAATGCCAGATGCTGCACTGGGAATGGACAGAAGAGGTGATCTACCCTGTTTCCCACTGGAGCTTCTAGTGAACATCAGGTGCATGCTGGGGCAGGTGAACAGAGAATGAGTAAGGAGGGGTGGGGCCCAGTTGGACCCTAGCCTTTGCCCATAATGTGTCAATCCCTGCCTGTGAGCCAGCACAAGGAACAATGTAATGAGATACTAGTATAACCCAGTGGCAAATTACCAACCCATAGGCTATTTTTGCACTGCATGGTTTGCCCAGGTCTGTGAGACTCATACCTTGGTGTTTCCAAACCCATGCTTAGACATCCGCACGGCATTGTAAATGCAGGTGTCACAACTATGCTGATGCGTCCCCACTGAACTATGAAGGCCAAGCCTTCAGCTTCTGTAATGGGGGGTGTCCGAGGGTTCCTATCATCTTCACCAGCTCTAACCACCGTAGGGCTCAGTTCCTGATGGATGGTGGGAAGACTTGACTTCCTACCCCCTGGGAGTTGACTGGCAGTGACTTGATCACACCAACCCATCTAGCCAAGGCATTTTGGCGTCTGCACACCCCCAGTGGCCAAAGGTGTCTGCATAGATCTCAGTCCAGTAGAAGAAGTTCTCCAACTCATGGTCACAGTCCTATTTTGGGAATGAGACAAAATGTCTTGAGACGCTTGGAGACATGTCAGCAGCACCTTTTGACCTGCTGAAGGTATCTCTTGGCTGGGGGCACTAGCAAGTCAGCCACAAGTCCCTGAAGCCAGGGGTTAGATTCAGATCCGGATTCTTTCTCACCCCTGCAGATTCTGTGGTGTTTGAATCCACACGTTTGGTTGAGGCCCCCATCCTGCTGTATCAGAACTAGAACCTAATGGATTCTTTCCATTGACTGCAGTGGGCTTTGCATCAGGCTCATTGTGGTATGCACAAATAGTGTCTCCCCCCACCCCATAGCTATTCATTGTAGTTGCTGCTATGTCTACCACAACATAATTCACAGTAGCAACTTGAGAAGTTCAGCAGCTGCAAAGTAAAGATGATCTTGGTTCCAAATTACTCATCAAACTAGACTCACTTTGCAAAGTGTGCAGTCAAACCAAGTGAATGCATAGGCTAAAAACACAAAGTATGGATACCTCGAATGAAGCCAGTGAGTTGCTCATAATCGACTAATAAATCACGTGACCTCTAAAACAGGCTCTGGAGCCCAAAGGAATGAAGTAATAGAAATAGATGTAGCATTAGACAAAGAACATGAAAGTTTGCAAGGTCAACACTGACATTCAGACCTTATAGTGAGGAGTAAATTTGAATGGTGGATGTGTGGTAGCTGTCACTGATGCACAAAGTCAAGGCAGTGATAAAGCAGTTTGGCAGGAGCACACAGATGAAAGAAACCACTCTCAATCTGGCTGATGTCCATTGGGAGGGAGTATACAGAGGAAAACTTGGTAATGACTGAACAATCTGGAATCTGATGGGAGCGGGCTCATTGCATCATACCAAGGTGTGGTCCCAGAAAGGGGCAGCGGTAATGGGAAGGCATGGAACATACTGATGCTACCTGAAACTTTCCACGAGTTGTAAATGAGACTAAAACAGAACAGATGGTTTCCTTCATAGAAAGAAAGAGCTAAGATATTGAATTCATCCCATAGTAGTACAGATGTAAAGGGGCCAAGCTGAAGCTGAAAAAGATCTTTAACGGGGAACATGTCTATATATCCACAACCAACCAGATGTTTGATGAGACGTTCAGAGGCAAATTCTTTACCAAATCCTGGCCCGTTCCCTCGGATGAAGAAATCTCCAAGATTAGTATATTTAATAAACTGTCTGGCAAATCCTGCTTCCTTACATTCTGCCTTTTAGAGAAGATCAAGACCATTAGTGTTTCATCATATAACTTCCCAGATAACAGAACATGATATTGGAGTGAAAGTGTGCACCGGTAATGTGATCACTTAGGGTAGCACTGATACTATAATGAGAAAGCAGCTTAAATTGAGTAAGGCCAACTGTCAGTTTAATACAATGGAAATCGGTGGGGCTGGGAAGAAAATGAGAACTTTTCCTTCAGGAATGTTCACGGGTAAACAAAATATTCAAATATTTTCCATTAGGAAATCATGGTTTTCCCAGAGAAAATGTCAAACACTATTTCCATCCATTTTCTGGCTGTTTCCCAAATTTTGCCAGTTGTGGAAAGTGTTATGGGTGGAAGGCTTTATTTTTTTTTAAATTAATTTATTTATTTATTTTGGTTCTTCCACCCTGTCACCTTTTCTCGCTGCCTTTCAAGTTTTGTGAGTTGGAAACCAGTAAGAAAGAGTTGAAAATTTTCATCATAAAGCTGTTTCCCCTTACTTTACCTTTATTTTTCCCATGTCTTTTGACATAAATTGGGGTGGGGGGAAGGGAGAACGCGGGAACTTGCCCATAATTTTTAAATGAAAACTTTTGAAACTGCCAAAATATTTATTTTCTTCTAGGTTTTTTTTTTATTTCAAAATTTGGGAGGAATGAAAAATTATAACAAACATGACATATTTTTACTCAAAAACTTTAGCTGTCAGTAAAACAATTTTGATGAAAAATCTATCTTGGAAAAATTTTGACCTGTATTAGAATTCATTTCTTCAGACGAGATATTGATGACAAACGGAAGCATGCCTGCTTAATCTTAGATTCAACCACTAGCAAAAATGTTGAGACACATCAATAAAGGAAATCAGAGACTGCAAGAAATGTTGAATTTTGTAAGCATGTTCACAGGCAACATGCAGTTTGAACTATTCATCCAAGAAAATTCCTTCATTAAGAAGCAGAAGGAGCATGAATGCCGGAGTATGAGAATTCAAGGATTGGTAGTGTTGATCTCAGCACTGTGGATGTAAATCTTTGAGACTGGTTCTCTACTTCAGCGGTTCCCAACCAGTGTGCCGCGGCAACTGGTGTGCCGCAGCAATACCCAAAATGTACCATGAGAATCTGGGAGAGCTAGGGTTAGAGCTCCCTCCCTGCTCAGCCCAGCCACGTGGTCTGTGCAGGGCTGGCAAAAAACAGTGGCGGCTTTTGGGGTAGGCGAAGTAGGCAGATGCCTAGGGCCCCAAGCAACAAGGGGTCCTTTCCTCAATTTGGTGGACAGAAATGAAAATATAGAAAAATATAGAAATTGTTCCCATCTAGCAGAGCTAGCAGGGCTAGAAGCCTAAGCACTTTTCACTCTTCGTTCATCAAGGCAAACTATCATTAGGATCTGTGCTTCGTCTGAATTGCAGATTTCACCATTATCTGCCCATCACCTTCATGTTGACATGCTAAAAAAGCAGGAGCAAGCAACAGACAGCATAACAGTAGGAACTTTTCGCTCGAGCTAAGCTTTTAATTCCTCAGTGTGGCCATTTATTCTGCCATTTTTTAATTTTGTGAAGTATTGCTTTTTCCTTTTCTTTTTTTACTTGTTCTTTTGCCTTTTCCTTTGACTTTGTGACAATTTTTAGTTTGGCTTTGGTTAGATCAGTTTACAGGTAGGTTCATATAGGCTGCTACATATAAATACAGTGCTGCCCTCTTAGGAAATCATTACAGCTGTGTGTGATGTCTGTGCTGTATCTTTTTTTTGGTAAGTAATTTTTTAGCTTCTACTGTACTTACTATATAATATTTTTGAGGGGGCAAGAGTCTTATAAACTTGAGTACTTCAGACAATTCCACTGAAATTTGGTGTTTTTCATTTATAGCTACACACTAGGAACCTTTTTTTACTTATTTTTATTTACTATAATTATTTGTATTAAATGTCTAGTGCACATAAACCCAAGCCCATATGAAACATTTGTAAGATTTGACTGCCAAAATTTTAAATGTGGTATTTGTTATTTTTGAGCCATCATTAATGTTTCCGCTTTCTATTTATTAATTAATGCTCATACTTTGTAGTTCAGCATTAGCTCATTTATGTTAAGTGAAAGATGATCAACTTACAAGCTTTGTGATGGGAAGATCTTTAAAAATATCATATGCAAGAATAATTTATGAGTTCCAGAGGGATAGTCATGTTAGTTCAGTTCAGCAAAACAAAAAAAGAGTCCTGGGGGGTCGTGTGGGGTGGTTAGGGCTGCAGGGGGGGACTGGGGCCACAGGGAAGGTAGCAGTGGGGGCTGATAGTGAGCCCTTTAGGGGGCCCCACAAAGTAGTTTGTGGCAGGCAAGCAGCTCCCAGCCTGTCAGCCAGCCTGCAAACCACCAAGGTAAGGGCTTTGAGGGGGTCTGCTGGGGGGGCAGGGGGTATGTGTGCAGCAGAGGTGGGTGGAAGTGGATGTGTAGCAGAGGGTGTGTAGCTGAGGTTGTGGGGTGGCTGTTTGGTTGGGGGGGGTGTAGCTAGGGGGGTGTAGCTGGGGGCTGGAGGGATAGTTCTGGCCCCTGCAGTGATGGGAGGGTCCATCACAGGCAGCAGGAGGCTGGGGGAGAGGGCAACAGGACCCGCTGGGGGTGAAGGAACAGCAGTGGGGTGAGGATTTGCCCTGGGTGGCAGGCAGCCACTGTGGAGAAGGGGGAAGTGGATGCTGTGTCATGCTCCCTTGCCCTTCCTTCCCACTCTCCAGGTTCCCCACTGTCCCCCCACAAAGCCACTCCTGTTCTCCCTTCCCCTCTCCTCTCTTGGCACCCTTGTGCTTTTCCCCACATGGCTGCCCTTGTCCTCTTTGGCCACCTCTGCCCAGTAACAGTGCTACCATGTCTGGCACCCCCCTGCAAGCAGAGCAGGTTCCAGCGCCCCCCTGCAATGCTTACCAGGCTTACTGGTTTGCACCGGCCCTGCCCCTGCCCTGCTCTGCTCCCCACACACACTCCTGCCACTGCAAATAACTCCTGACCTCCCCTGTCCTGCCATCCCAGCTCTGCTACCCCTACTACCCTACATAGCAGCATTTCTGAACCACAGTGCCATGGTTCATAAATATTCATGTTATTTTGAGCTCATTTGAATATTCATGAGTTTTTTTTTAAATAAAATTAGAAGGTTTCAAGGTGTGCCACAGCAGAGAAAAGGTTGGGAACCATTGCTGTACTTTACTGTGGAGACACAGGATTTGATGGTGGTTTCAGTATATGCAGTGGGAGTCATGGCACCAGCAGAGGAAATCATGTTCGCACAAATCCAGAAATTGATGTTAGGCTTTGTGTATGTCTGGTACAATGGTCCATTAGATTCTTCTTTGTTCCAGCTTCAAGACTGAAATTGCTGGTAAAATGGTGATTACAAGACATGAGAGAGAATTTAGAAGTGTTATGCAACCTTGAAGTTCTGCCCCAGAATCATTAGGTAATTACAGGGAAGCTGTCAAGAATGCATACCAAAATTGATGACACATAACCAGATGATCTGGCACAAGCACCGATGTGTGAATGAGGGATAACCATCGCGTGCAGGAGATTAACTGGAAAGAGAAACAGCAAAGCTGATGTTACTATAGTGGATTTCAGAAATATTCATGAAAAGTACAAAAACAGCCATTCCCAGTGCAAGGAGAAGGAAAATGTTGGAAATTATATGCAACAGGCACTGGGCAATGACAATGAAAAAGGCAAAATAAAGAAGTCATAGTCTATCTGTGAATATGCAATAATTAGGACTGGCTGGAAAACAAACATTCCTTTTTGCAAAAAAGAAAAAAAAGGCATTTCTTTTCATTCTGCATCATAGTAAAAATGAGATCTTTTGGAAGTTCTTGAAATGGGAGAGTCTCTAGGAGCAAAAGTAAATCTCTGTCTCCTATGTGAGTCAAGTTCAAGTCCCAATTCAATGTCCTCTCACTAGGCAGGGCCATCTTTTGAGGGGAATGAGCGGAGTGACCTCCTTGGCCTGCGCCACTGCCCCCAACTACTGTGCTGCTCCCCAGGGCAGAACAGCCGGCCCATGGGTGGGGCGGGGAAGCAAAGCTCGGCCTCTGAGCCAGCCTGCCCCCACCCCCAGCATGGAGGTGGGGATGAGGTCCCTCACAGGCCAATTGGCCTTTGGCCCCAGCCCCTTAGGTATGGCCGTGTCACTAGGATATAGGAGGAGAGAGCGAGGCCAGGTCTACACTGGCCAGGGAATTTGGCAGCAGTCGAAGGGAGGTATGCAAGCTACGTCAAATAACTGGCATATCTTCCTTTGACTGTCTAACGCCCCCTTATCTCCCTGGGTCCACTGTACTGAGTCAAAAGGAAATGCTGTCTCTTCAACGAAGCATTTCTCTTGTTATGCAGGTGGAGTTACTAAGTCGAACTCCAGATCAATTAAGTGGGTCTTGGCTGATCACTCAATCAAATCAGAAACATCAAAGTGAAGGCAGCAAATTTGTTGCCATCAGTATAGGCTTGGGCTCAGTCTCCCTCCGACAAATCTCAATGAAATTTT
Organism: Podocnemis expansa; assembly: GCA_007922195.1. Classification (NCBI taxonomy): domain Eukaryota; kingdom Metazoa; phylum Chordata; order Testudines; family Podocnemididae; genus Podocnemis; species Podocnemis expansa. The sequence continues at coordinate 5,766,305 of ML682035.1, read as the reverse complement.
GGTCAAATGGGGATGTTTCCATGTAAGATTTTGGCTTAGAAGAAATGATGTTTTTCAATTAGAAAGTTTCACTGAAAATTTTCCAGCCAGATCTATTGGAGGTATTGGTGAAATGGTGAGAAAGTACAAAACCTGTTTGCAGTACAGAAATGCATTTCAACAGGCACCACTTGTAGGATACAAACAATCTGCAGGTTTATAGGACAAAGTCAAACCTCCTAATCCATGAGCAGCTGATCACAATAGACAATATTAGTAATTTACCTGAAGTAGTGACATTTGAATATGCTGAAATCCTCACTGGAAATGTGAGCATCTTTGTCTCCCTCTAGTGACGAGGCCACATAGAAGACAACTTTCCCCTTACACATTTAGCTCTTTTAATCAAGAGGCACACGTTTCTGCTGTCAGCTGTGTGGGGCTGGGATGCCAATGCTGCTGTTGACCAAAACAGGATTGGTTATGATATTATGGCTTATATCATATTCAGACACACTGAATCCCTGTTTGAATGGCATAGAAGTCTAAGAGCTTTAAGAATGGACAATGAACCATACTTTAAGAATAGAGAATTCCTGGGCACTGCTAAAATATATTAATTCGATCCATTAGACACCCATAAACAAAGATGGATGTGGAGTCCTCAAAGTAAAGAACTTACTCCAGAAATTAATTGATGACAAAGAAACTTCACTTTTAGCCCAGCACAGCACTTTTGCAATGTGGAAAATCAAGGGGAGAACTTTTTGTCTAACAGACCTACACACTCATTTACTAGATATGAGAAATAACCAAAGTTCTGTACCCACCCTGGCACACAAGAAAGTTCAGGTGTTGCTTCATCTGGATCCTTTTAAGTTCTTGCTCATCCTTGAGGGAATTCTTCCTCTCTTTTATCACTTTATCTGTGTCAGAAAAAGAGTAATAAAAATATATATTTCAAGATTCTGGCTTTCTCTGCTAGTTCTACCAACAGTGTGAGGGGTGACCATTCAACATGTGAGGTCTTTCTGGCCCCATCAGCCTCCACATTCATGCTACAGATTCACTCTACAGGAGTGCCATAGAGCCCTGTCTACCTCACTCCACCCAAACCTGTCTCTTAACTGCTCCCCTTTGTAACCTGTTTCTGCTCTTGTCATCAAACCTTCTTCCTGCTGCTCAGGGCTAGAACAATCTCCTACCACTGGATCTTGGCTTTTGGGGGAGCCTGACGTCAATGCTGCCACTATCAGGAGGAGCAGCCCTGTCCTGGCTGCCTCCTTCCACAGCCAGAAGAGCCCAGTGTCCCTTCCTGTCCTGGATGAAGGGCCTTCTGCTTCCAGATGAGCCCTTGCAGAGAAGGAGCTGGAGCAGTCAAGATGTCAAGAAGCCCCATATGTATGATACTGGGGGTAATGCAGGTAGTCTAGGGGTACTGAAGGGACACCCACTGTGGCGTATTTCAGGCCTACTGGCTTTTGGGGAGGCGTAATCCAACGCACTATGGTTCACACAATGAATGAGGGCCTCAACACAGCTCTGGACCCTTCCCCGCGTCCCATGCAGGGGGTATGGTCACAAAAAGGGGATGTGGCCAGAAGTGCACTTGCGCCCTACTGATCCCCAGCTGCCAGATCAGCTCCTTGTGTGACAGCATGCCCAGCACAACTTTCGTTTCTCTTAGCAGCCAGTCCACAGCCTGGCAGCCTGAGTCACTTTGCTGATCATATACATGCTACCATGGAAACTACCACGTGGGCCTTCATACTTGTATGCTGTACCCTTTCCCCTGCACTTTATCAAAGTATCTTTCACATTCTATGTGCTTCCGGACAGGGACCGTGCCTGGCACGCTGTGGCCCTGCCCAGCTATAACTACTTAAGAGTCAATTTGACCAGTGCTCCATACCGTTGTTTTAAATCATTACTGCTCCTCTGTCTTTTCTCGCAGCATTTGTGAAAGCAGGTTGTAGGTATCTTACACTGTTTGAAACAGAGGGCTTGGGCTTGGCCAGGCATGGCCAAACTGCAGCTCGGGAGCAGCATGCAGCTCTTGAATGAAAAAGTGTGGCTTGTGGAAGAAAGCCAGAGGAAGGCAGCCCCAGATTAAGAGTTGTAAATCTCCCACCCTGAGCATGCTCTGAGTATGCTCAGGGGGAGCCCCAGCCTGTACCTACCCACCGGAGCAGCCATATTGGATGCTCAGCCTGGGCAGGGCTTCAAGCAAGGGTAGTGAGCCCCAGCCTGTGCCTAGCCACTGTAGTGGCCAGGTAAGGGGGCCCTGGGGAGCCAGTGTCAGGACCTGGAGGTTAGGGAGGGGGTCAGGATGGCAGGCATAAGTGGTGGCATGGCCAGGATGGCAGGGAGAAGAGCAGCATGGCCAGGATGGCAGGGAGTAGAGCAGCATGGTCGGAGAGGGTGGGGAGAAGCAGTGGCATGATTGGGATGGTGGGGAGAAACTAAAATTTTACTGTATAGATAAGCCTAGTTTTCATGGTAACCTTAAGTAATTATTAGAATCTGACGTTAGTAGGATCAATATTTGCCCTCTTTTTATGATAAAATTAAAGTGTGCAATGGATTTTAAACTTAGTAATTTTTGACTAAGTAAAATATGGCTATAAGCCTCAGTGCGGCTCTTGAAGGTTTAATACTCAGCTTGTTTGGCTCTTGAGTTCTATAGGTCTGGCCACCCTGGCTAGGCAATAACAGTCTTTTTAACTATTGAGAGTGAGCATTGTTTGGTGCAGTTAACTCTAGGCTACTGTTGGTAAAGGATAGAGTGAATTACTGAGATCAAATCCAGCCCTGGACCAAACTGCTGATGGCCCAGCTGAGTGCAATAAGGAATGGCTGTCAATCCACCTGAATTTGGTCTCGCACGAGTTCTTTGGGAAAGCAGTTGGAGTCCAGTGATTTCACTGATGAGTTTGCTTCAACAAAGTGCAGAAAAAAGGCAGCAGGCAACTAGATATACCATAGGTTTGAACCTTGTTTTCCTAGTTTCTCTTTGGGTCTGTGCCAACATCAACATGAGTGGAAGTTTCTGACCACAGGTGATCTTAGTGGGTGGGTAGTGCAGGCAGCTGCCCAGGGACCCCGGGGAAAGGGGGCCCCACACCACTGCTGCTTTAAGTATCCCAGCTGCATGAATGGTCCACATGTGCACCAGCCAGGGGAGCAGGGAGCTGGAGAGGGCAGCAGCTGGGCTGCTGGGCAGTAGATGGGGTGAAGGTTATAGGGACCATGGGGGAGGCTGCAGGGGCCAGAAGGAGCAGTGGGGAGGCCACAAGTGGGAAGGGGGGAGTGGTGAGGAGTCTGCAGGGGCCTAAGGGAGAAGCAGGGAGTCTTCGGGAGGGAAGGGAGACCTGGGGGAGGCTGCACAGGCCAGGCTGAGCAGCCTGGGGGGCACAGAGAGAAGGAAGAGTGACAGAGATGCCAAAGGAGGAATGGGGGGAGGCCACGGGGGGAACCAGCAGCTAGGGGAGTGGAGCTTGGGGACCTGGTAAGGCTGGGAGGGGGGTCAAAAGTCAAAAGTCCACATGGCATGGAGGGCCCCATCTTTGACTTTTGCCCTAGGCCCTCCCTGGAAATTCCTACAACCACCCCTGTTTATGACCAACCTTTCCCAATCAAGGATGGCACAGACTGTGAAAACACTGAAGACCGAGAATATCTTTAATATGACCTGCAATGCAGCATTAGAGTCAGTCCTTAAAGAAAACCAGAGGCAGTGCTGGTACAGGCCTACCAAGTGAACAAGATGCGAGTGTTTCACGGTGCATTTATATGCCCAAGCACAAGTGTAATAAAATGCCAAGGGGACTTCCCCTCGTCCAATGACTGTTGCTAATAAAAAATGGAATGAAGTATAACAGCAAGACACCAGAAGAGACATTGCACCTCACTGATGATACCCAGAGGAGTAGTGGAAAAGATATAAGTAAGCTCTACTTCCAGAACTGGCAACAGATCTCTCGGATGAAAATATTGTGGCAGAAACCTTTCTATCAAAGGCTGGCTGACAGTGTCAAGAGACAGCTCAAGAAGAGAAATATTTTTCATAGAAGAGCCAAGTTCTGCAGACCAATTTTGCATTCATTTGTTCTTTTCCCCATTTTAGAATTGTTATTGAAAAACTGAATAAAATGGGCATTTATATGGATAACAAGAATAGCTAGAGTTCTGTTAGGGTAGAAAGAAGAGTTTTGACAAGTCTAAAAGCCTTCATGCTCCTAGGCATAATTAAGGAGAGCAGGAAGAAATTTTCCCAAGAAGCAGATTATCCCATAACTACTCTAACTTCTGCTGACACAGCCTGTCATGGCTTGAGAAAGCATACTAAAGTAATGGCCTGATCCAGTTGGGCAGCTTGCTGTGTTCCCATGTGTCATAGATTGACAGGCCCTTTCTAGGAAGGAGCAGGGTTCAGGACACCTGTAGCTGATTACCTGCTGCCCACTTGGGCTTAAGGAAAGACACCTGGACTTCACAAAGGAGGAGGCAGCAGCTATGAGATGGCTCGAGCTGTCCACTGATGTTTCTCAAGCCATGGAGCTAAAGGAAGATGCTGAGTAATGAAAAGAGTATTAGAGGATGTTTAACGCCTGATCTCACTGAGACAGAGTTGATGGAGACTGTGCTCTAGCTGGGAAGCTCTAGTGTGGGCGCTTGGTGGAGAGCAGACTGGGACAGAAGAAGAGCTACAGGACTAGCTGAAGGAGTCAGAGCTGAGCATGAGATTCTGTGCTGGGGTGATTAACTTTATTCTGGAACATAGACGATTGTTTTAAAATGTTTGTTATTACGCCAGGCCTGAGAGAGCCTGGCCAGAGTTTTATTAAGGAGCCCTAAGAGATGGAGAAACTGAAACAGGCCTCTCTGAGCCAACTTGAGGGCATGACGTGGGTGTGGCAAGAGAAGAGGGCATAGTACTAAGTAAGGCCAACAGAAAGCTGGGGGCAGGATCTAGGCAAAAGGAGCCTTATCTATTCTCTGCCGAAACTCTCCGTTTACCAAGAGGAGGCAGGCACCTCATATGCTGGCCACTAGCTGTTTCCACAATTAGCAAATTTAAGTATGTCTCCCTATTAGTTCCCTGCTCTAGGGAAGAATGGCCTCATATACCTGCCACAGGAAGATAGCTGAAGCAACAAGCAGATAAGTACAAGTCCACCTACCCGTAAGCCAAGCTGGATCCTTTACCATACATGGTGGTAATACTTGGGTTGAAAAAAGCAGACTGCTGAATTAGGATTGGAGAGAGGATCACAAATACCTAGGTTTATGCTAGAGGAGAGACTGAAGGAATTTGGCTTATTTAGTCTGCAGAAGAGAAGCCGGGGGGGGGGGGGGGAATTTGATAACTACCTTCAACTACTTTAAGGGGTGCTCCAAAGAGGAGGAAGCTAAGCTCTTCTCAGTGGCAACAGAGGACAAAACAAGGAACAAGGGTTTCAAGCTGCAGCTGGAGAGGTCTAGGTTGGATGTTAGGAAGAACTTTCTCACTAGGAGGGTGGTGAAGCACTGGAATGGGTTGCCTAGGGAGGTGGTGAAATCTCCATCTCTGGAAACTTTTAAGACCTGTTGGATAAAACCCCTGCTGGGATGATCTAATAGAAGTAGTCTTGCTTTTAGCAGGGGGTTGGCCTAGATGACCTTATGAGGTCCCTTCCAGCTGTAATAGTCCATGAGTCTATATGCTCCTTCCTAGGTGTAATAGAGCTTATGAAGAGAAGGTGGTTATGTCCACACTTACACAGTTAAATTGATTTAACTTGTATTGATTTAATAAAATCTATATAAAAATCATTAAATCGATTTAAGTTAAATCAGTTTAACAGGTCCCCAGTAGAAACTCAAATCGAAATAGCATGTCCATGGACAGAACTTGCTATTTCAATTTAAGAAAGAAGCACCATGGGAGATGTGGCAACATGGCCCCTTAGAAGGGCCATGCCCTCTCCCAATATATAGACAAAGGAAAGCACCTGGGAAGGAGAAGGGCAAAAAGTGTTAAATCAATTTAACAGTTAAATCAAAATAACATGCCCGTACTGTGTTATTTCAAAATAACAATTTTGATTTAACCGTCATATCAATATAATGCTAGGTTTTATTATATTGATATGACTTCCATTATATCAAAATGAGGGAGCTCCTCATTTTAAAATAAGGGAACGTTGTGTGGACCTACCATTTTTTAAATCAAAATAACCAGAGTTATTTTAATTTAAACAGTGTGAGTACATACCCGATAATTAACAAGAGGTGGGACTGTTTTATGCATAAGCAGCAGCAGGAAACAAGATCTGAGGAATGAGAGCAGGGTGCACATAGGGAGATAAGGAAATAATTTGTGCTGACTTGAAGGGAGTGGGAAGAAAGCAGAGTGCAGATTCAGCATGAGCAGAACCATTGTAGAGTAAAAAGCGTGTCTTTCCTGAATAGGGCTAAGGGTATGAGGCACTGTGATCTCAGCGGTTTCAGGACAAATCAATAACATATTCATGGGATGGAATGTGACCACAGGCAGAACCGTCTGAAGTAGAGTTTGATTGACTGACTGATTGATTGATATAGTCAGTTTTTCACTCTGAACTTTGCAGTGCAATGAGATAAACACACAACACTTGATGTAGTAAGCAGAGCAAAATACCACCATGGATCTGGATTTCTAAATGCAGAAATCCATGGGGGCTTCTGCTCAAGGTTTTGGGTTTTCCAAGTAGAGCAAGAGGCATCAGCTGCACAACTCATATATTGATCTGAATTCTGGGCTGTTCTATGTCAGATCAAGCTTTAATAAGTTTGATGCTATTTTCTTTCTTCTTTGAATGAAGCCCTAGTTAAGAGCAAAGCCATGATTCCCCTTGAGTCGCCAGAATTTGGAAAATGTTCTTCTGAATCTCTCCACTTTGTAGGGTTCTTCTTTATCTTTTAACAGGTCTGAATTAGAACACCAGACCTGAATGCTTCTTATGCTGGGGGAAGCTCCTATTTTGATGCACATCTGTTGGGCCTATCTTCAGTGCCAGATTTCCCATTCGGCACTGTGGGCACACTGCCTAGGGCCTATGACATTTTTAGGGCCTACGAAGGAGGGGAAAAAAATAAAAAAAGCAGAAAAAAATAAGGAAAAATAAGGAAGATCATGTGGTTTAGTATTAGAATAGTTTGAAGTACATCATGTCAATCAACGTAATTCAATTGGCATTTACCCCTCTTTTTGCACATTTTGGAGTGAAAGTGCCTAGGTCCCACACCACCAAAATCTGGCTCTGCCTATCTTCCACTATGAAGTTCTGCCAGCCCTAATTTTAAAGGGGTATGTTACAAAGGAGGTGGAAGGACACCACTGTGAAAGGTTCTTATGCGAGGTTTGTGAAAAAGAAATGCTTGCATAACAAAGATTTCAGTGTTACCCATGCACCTTGCTGGCTTTTCATGTGATGTCACTGGCACAGTTTCAGCCCGTAACTCAGACCAGCTGGAAAACAGCCACAGTCCTTGGGAACAATCAGATACCATAGATACAGGCAGAAACAATGATGTAGTCAGTGGTAAAGAGCATTTTGCCAGATAAAGCAACAGATCATAGTCCAGATTAGAAGTGTAAGCCTGACACTGCTACAACTTGTATTGGAAAGAGAAATTAATTCATCCCTCACTATAAATCAAGGGTCTCAAACCCATGGCCTGTGGGCCGCATGCAGCCCCTAAATCTATTTCCTGCAGCCCGCAATGACACTATCATTACCGATATTTGCAATATTGTTGTATGAAGAGGCTTCAGTGTTGTGGCCCTCAGGCTAACGTTCTAGTCCTCATGTGGCCCTCATTGTGATTTCAGTTTGAGATCCCTGCTGTAAATACACACTGCACAGAAGTATTCGATATTCCTCAGTGTTAATTCAGGAAAAGCTCAGTACAAGGTACAGAACACAGGCAAGAGTCACAGCGTCTGAGTGGGTAACAGAAAGACCTGCCCATTTATAGCCTGGACGTGGTGGGAAGTGGCTTCTAGGAGTTGTCAGAGCATAGTCAGGTAACTGACCAGTGATTACCAGGTAGGGGAATATAGAGGAAAGTCCCAGCTCTGTTAAAGGAGCCTACGACCAGAGTAAGGATATGAAAATGCCTGCCTGAAGCAAAAGTCCAATTTGCAGACATTGCCGTGGAGAGCTGTGAGGGATGGGAGGCCTGGGGACATCTCTGGGCTGAGGGAAGCCCCTGGTTACTAGAATTCCAGAGACCAGGGGACCTACACTGGGGAGAAGAGGGATTGCTTTATGTTATCACATCTGTTTTCTTTTTCATGGTTGGCCAACAAAGGCTGGACTCAAGACTGAACCTGGTTCCTTGTTTGGTATGATTTAGTGCTCTTTATTTTCAGATTAACATATTGTCTCAAACAGAGAAAGAGGAAAAAGGAGTTAAATACACTCCAAACAATGGAGAAGCAGCCTTGTGTATTGTGCTAAAGGCACATGGATTTAATTAGCACTTGCAGATAGGGACCCACAGAGTTTCAACATCACATGGAAGAGTTTCAGAAGCTCCCAGTATTGGCCTAACTTGTCCCTGTTCTGTTGTCATGAATGATTCAACTCCTTTTGACTCCAGTAAGAATAAAGTTAGCCCAATGCTGAGCACGTTTGCTGGGTTTTTTTGACTCAGTGCAGGAAACCTGAGCAGTCTGTTTTACATGAAGCCTAAGGAAATGTATAGGCATCAGTGAGAATTGACGTCAGATACATTGGTGTGGTCTGATGAAGATGATCATTTACACAGCCTTAAGCAATGTGGGTTCTGACATGGCTGAGTCATAGCACCTGAGGGTTAGGTGTGCTTACACACCAGAGTCACTTTTGAGACTGGCCAGTTTTTTGTGTTTTGGTGAATTGTAATCCCATAATGAGAGACAGCATACTCAGAGCTCCCTATTCAATTTTTATTGGAAGAGAACTGAGAGGAGAGGAAACCAGACAGGCAGGTTTCCCTAGCACTAAAACAACCCTCCCATCTATCACTATGGCAATCCCAATGCCCAAAGGTATCCAAAACACCACATATTCCTCCCCCTCTAATGAAAACTCCCTCCCCTCCCCCCAGAAGAATAAACACTAATCTAGGATATGAGGGTAGACTGCACCATCTCTGAGTGAGCCCCTGGAGAATTATTCTGCCCCAATGATGAGGGGTACCATTAGCTAAAGATCCAGCTGAGTTGGAGACCTCCTCTCTCTAGGTGGATTATGGAGACCTTCTGGTGTGCCCACACCGGAATGTGGTGGTGGTGGCTGTGTGGCTACAGGTACCATAGAAGTAGCAGGAATCGGAGAGGATGTGTCCGGTTGGACCAGGGAGCAGGCCAAAGGTGTTGAAGAGGTGGCTAGAGCAGGAGAGACATGAACAACTGATTTGTACCCTGATGGTATATCTCCTGTAAGGGTGAAGTCAGTTAAGTTAGTTTGAGATGCATCCTCAGGATGGGTATGACTGAGTAACAACTGATAGACATACTGCTGCCAAACCAGGTTATCTGCCATCTGAAAAGAACAGGAAACAGGTCCTGTCTGGGCAGTGACTGTAGCTGGAACCCATTTAGCTCATGCAGCAAAGTTCTGAGTGAGGACAGGCTGTCCAATACTGAAGATACAGTTCTTTGTTCTCAGTGCATGTCTGATGACCTCTTACTGCTATTAGCATTTGAACCACTTGTATTTCTCATGGCTTCAACCACTCAAAGCAAGAGCACAACTGCCGTCCCATCATAAGGAAAGCTGGAGACACTTTAGTTATAGCCTGTAGAGTGTTTCTATAGGATAATAAGAAGCTGTCTAGATGCTTCTCAAGAAGTGAACGTCCCCTCACAGATTTTAGAGTTTGCTTCATAGTATGTATGAACCTTTCTGTGAGTCCATTGGTGGAAGGATGATATGGTGCTCACCTGATATGATGTATTCCACAGGCCTTCCTATAACTTTCAAAATCTTTGGAAAGAAACTGTGGTCTATTGTTGCTCACCCGCTGTTCTGGAAGACCATAAAAACTAAAGAAGCCATGTACGTTCTGGATAGTGTTTTATATAGTAGTGGACTGCATTGCAGAGACTTCTGGTCATTTATAGTGGGTGTCAACAACAATTAAAAACATACGTCCATCAAATGGGCCAGCAAAATCAACATAAATACATTGCCATGGCTTTTTGGGCCAGTTCCATGGATGAAGGGGTGCCAACTGAGGTACGTTCTGGACGCTCAGGCATGAGATACAGGCTCTAGCCATCTGTTTCATGGCCCTGTCCAAGCCTGGCAACCAGAAATAGCTCCACTTGATTTCTTTCATGCATGCTATTCCCCAGTGACTTGAATGGAGCTGTTCCAACAAATGTGGCCTTAACAAAGGTGGGATAAGGACACACATACTCCAACAAACACCCAGACTGGGTCGATAACTCCATGTAGGTGAGGAGTTCAGGTGAGGGTTGGGAATCAGGTAAGGATGCTCCATGTATCACAAGATCCATAACTTAAGACAATACAGGGTCAACGTGTGTCACTCTCTTCACTTAAATAGCCATGCCAGGTGTATTTTCTACCTGTTCAAAGTACAAGATTCTTTCCTGACCCAGACCTTGATGATAATACTGGGAAGGTTAGCCATGGAGAGGGGGGAAAAAAAGTCAAAATCCTATTGTTCATTAGTCCAAGTTTAGCTTTGTTAAATGCAACATCACAGGCTTCAGTCCTGTACCGGTCCTTCTTTAGCATAAGAAGCTCACGTAGGGGTTTCAGGAGTGTTTCTAACTGTGGAATAAACTTACCATAATAGTTCAATAACCCTAAAAAAAGAGTGAAGTTGGCTTACGTTCTGAGGAAGAGGAGCATCCATGATAGCCTTAACCTTGGTCAAAGACTTATTCAAGACATCAGCATCACTTACACATGTTAAATATTCAACCGAGAGCTGGAAAAACTTACATTTGTCTTGGTGAATGCATAGACAATACCCTTCCAGTCTTTGAAGAGTAGCTTTCAAGTTCGTTAGGTGTTCCTCCTCATTTTTTGCCAGTGACCATGATGTCATCCAGATAGCACTGTAGTCCTGATAAGCCACTCAAAATCTGGTCCACCACCCTCTGGAACAAAGCTGGGGACAAAGTACTTTTGGAGGGTAAACAACAGTATCTGTACAACCCTTTATTTGTTAAAATAGCTAATAACTCTTGAGATCTTTCTTTGACTTGCATCAACATGCTTGACTCAAATCAATCATGCTAAATTTTTGTCCCACAGCCAAATGCGTGGAGATGTCCTCGTTGCAGGGAAGAAGACATTGCTCCACACACAACACTGGATTCACAGTGACCTTGAAATCGCCACAAATCCAAATGGAGTCATCTTTCTTTACTATTAGAACAATGAGTGTCCAGTGGCAGATTAGGGGCCCCTGGGCTTCCCCCACTGGTGGGCCTGGCCTGGGGCCCCACCTGCCCTCACCTGGGGCTGCAGCCCCCCGCTGCAGTCTAGGGACCTGCTCCCTGCAGGAGGGCTAGCACTAGGGCTGGGTATGGATGGGGCCAGAAGCCACCCCTGGCCTGTCTGATTAGCCCCCCTAGGGCCGTGAGGCTGACCAGACCATGCGGGGTGGCTTCCAGTACAGCCCAGCTGCTCCGGAGGCCATACTGCATGGCACGGCAATCAGTCCTGCTCCACCCCTGTGGCAGACCAGCCAGTCCAGGGGTGGAGCAGGAGAGCAGAGCCTGGCATCTGGGCCACCCCATCCATGGGGGCAGACCAGCTGGCCCTTGGAGGCAGGGCGCGAGAGCAATGCATTTGCAAAGCCTAGCCTCTGGCCTAGGACAGCTCTGCTCCCCCCCCACTGCTGCATAGCGGAGGACCCCCCACATTCTGTGGGGCCCTTGTCAAGGGCTCCATAGGTCCGTGCATTAATCCACACATGTGGGTGTCACCCACTAGCTGTGAGTTTCTGGCACTAAGACTCCGTCCTTGACTAACCACTTCAAGTTTTCTTCCACCTTGGGTCTGATGGCAAATAGCACCATTCTGGCCTTCAAACATTTTATTTGGCAATCAGGCTTAATATTTAACTTCATGATGTTTCCCATGCTGCCTAAGTCTTCTCTGAAAACAGCAGCGTGTTTCACTGGTACCACTACCAGACTCATTTCTTCTCCAGTCAATTGATGCACTTCTGCCCAATTGACTTGTATCTTCCTGATCCAAGATCTTCCGATTAGGGCTGGCTAATTATCCCTCATCACAAACAATGGTAGCTTTACAGTCTGTCCATTGAGCTCTACTTTCACATCAATAGTACCCAACAGAGGAACAGTCTCCCCAGTGTACATCTTCAAAACAATTATTGTCAGCTTAAGTGGCAGATGTCTAAAGTCCTTCTCACACATGATGTTAGAAACTAATCAAACAGCTGGGTCAGTGTCCAATTCCATGTGTACAGGTTTACCTTCCAATATAGGTGTCACTGAAAATGTTTGTGGGCCAGCTATTATAGATAAAATGTGGAGGGACTCTTCATCTTCACGTGGAAGGACTCTTCATATTCTGATTGGGTGTCACCATGATCACCTGATGTCTTCTGTACTGCTTGCAGAATTTCCGTCTCAGTCCACCAAACCAGTGGCTCTTTTTTCTCTGGTCTGCTTCTTCTGTTTGGTTCATCCTTCGTTTGCACGTGCATTCAATGTGTCCTCTCTTGCCACATTATCAACACAGAGCATTGGGCCAAACAAAATCTCATGAGCTTAAACAAGGATAAGCGTAAAGTCCTGCACTTAGGATGGAAAAATCCCATGTACTGCTACAGGCTGGGGACTGATCAGCTAAGTAGCAGCTCTGTAGAAAAGGACCTGGGTATTATGGTGGATGGGAAGCCGCATATGAGTCAACAATGTGCTCTTGTTGCCAAAAAGGCCAATGGCATATTGGGCTCCATTAGTAGGAGTGTTGCCAGTAGATCAAGGAGTGTGGTTATTCCCCTATATATGGCACTGGTGAGGCCATATCTGGAATACTGTGTCTAGTTTTGGGCTCCGCACTACAGAAAGTATGTTGACAAATTAGAAGAAGTCCAGTGGAAGGCAACGAAAATGATTAGTGATTTGGGGCATGTGACTTATGAGGAGAAATTGAAGGAACTAGGCTTATTTTGTCTGCAGAAGAGAAGACTGAGGGGGGAGTTGATGGCAACTTTCAACTGCTTCAAGGAGTGCTCCAAAGAGGAGGGAGCTAGGCTGTTCTTGGTAGTAACAAAGGACAGAAAAGGAGCAAGGGTTTCAAGCTGCAGCTGCGGAGGTTGAGGTTGGATATTAGGAAAACTTTCTGATTAGGAGAGTAGTGAAGCATTGGAATGGGTTACCTAGGGAGGTGATGGAATCTCCATCTTCTGAAACATTTAAGGCCCAGTTAGGCAAAACCCTAGCTGAGATGGTTTAGTGACAATGGTCCTGCTTTTAGCAGGAGGCTGGACTAGACGACCTCATGAGGTCCCTTCCAGCCCTATGATTCTATGTTTCCCACAGATCAGAAGATCCATTGAATGGTTCGAGTGGTGGCCCACTAAGTGAAACGATGCTGTCCTCTTGTGCTTATTGTTTATCTCTTCCCTTGTACTTACAACAGGCAAATCAGCTTTCAGAACAACCAGGCAGCCCTTAGGCAAACAGATCAGACCTTTCAGAGCAACATCCCAATCCCCAGGCAAACAGTAAATGTACGCTAAGTTCCTTACATTGAGTTCTGATTTTCCTTAGTTGCCAGGGTTGTTGAGAATATCCAACTCCATCTCATATCCCATCCTTGTCTTCCAGTTTTTTGTGCTTTGGTGAATTATACTCCCACAATGACAGGCAGCATACTAAGAGCTCCATATTCAATCTTTATTGGAAGAGAACTGAGAGGAGAGGGAACCAGACAGACAGGTTTCCCTAGCACTGAAACAACCCTCCCATCTATTATTATGGCAACCCCAATAACCTACCGTAGTCTGAAACACCACATAGCTCTCATGCTTTTGTTGTGGCCTGAGACTATAGAACACAATCGCCTTGATGGTCATCCTCATTCACATTTTAAGGCCTGATTCATTTTCCATTCAAAGCCACTGGAGAAGCTCCTACTGCACTCAGTGGGAATTGGATCCAGCCCTTAAGAAACACATACACCTTTCCCTCCCAGATGTGTTCAGTAGAGCCCCTCTCAGCCCCTTCTTTATCATTGCCTGTCCCTTCTCTTTTGTGCATCGTACCACACACCCTCCATTTGCTTTCTCACTTTGAAACTTTGGATGGCTGTTTGCCTTTTTTTTTTTTGTTTTTTTAAGGTAATGGCATTTTTAAGTCTTTTGAATCCATTTTTGCCCTGATTTTTAGCAGCTGGAAAGCCCTGCTCAGCTATCAGGAGACTCCATGCTTTAAAGGTGTGGGAATAAAATGCAAGACCAGTTCATCTGATGATCTCTTCCAACTTGTCCCATGAAATGCATGAGTAGGGCTTGCGGATGGGTACAAGGCAGAAAATTAAAACAAATACAAGGAATTTTTCTTTCTTTCCTTCTTTATTTCTTTCTTTGAATCTAGTAGCTGGATAACTTTGACCATAGATAATATTCATGGATATGCAAATCAAAACCTCCCACTGACTTCAGTAAGATTGGATCTGACCATAATTATCACAGTAATCAGAAATCAGTAATCCTGCTTCAGCATATGAGCTGGTTCCCTTCAATGGCCAGGAATAACAATCATTGAAGATAGGCGACAATGGAAAAACAGTGTGATCTTTAAAAACAGTGCGATCTTTCAAGGCAGGAAGTAAAATCCCATGTGAGAGGTTCTTTTGTTCACAGCTGGTATGACAGACCCTGTGACTTCTTACTTTCACAAGTGTTGTAAATTGTATTTATAGACATCCTAATAATATTTAGCTGACTACAAAGATGTTCTGCAACAGGTGTTCATGGGATCTGACATCCAGCATTGAAATCATTTCTCTTGCACAATGGGACAGATTCTTTTATAGCATAAATCACCAAAGATCTTGAAGTCAATGGAGCCATATCAATTTACGTTGATTGAGGACCTGATCTAGTTTCTTCAGGTCCAGCCTTTTATTCTGCCAAGCAAGTGCTACTCTTGGAACAGCTGTGCCTCCTCTGATCTTGCCTCTTCACTTTCACACAGGCATCAAATCCAGCAGCAGGTGAAGTAGTTCCCTTGATTGCAACAGACAACCATTATGAAGTGTTTTCTGTAGCGCTTGTGATCAATTTGACTATAAATGTCACAGATAAAACTCAATACAGCTGTTAATAACTAGTCATTTATTAACACAAGATGACAGTGTCCTGAGCGGCTTTACAATCTTAATTGGATGCAAGTAATACTGTTTGCCCATGGGTTGACAGTCCAATGCATCTTAAAAAAAAATCAGTAGTGGCTGGTCTGTTCTTGCAAGACTTCACAGAGGAAGTGCAATGTAAGGAGGGATTTAAATGAGGACCGGGAGGTTCATATGTGGCACTGTAGAAGGGATGGAGAGTGGAAGAAGGATCCAAAAGCATACTTGGGAGGGAGATTTAGAGTGGATGGCTAGTTGGAAGCACTAAGAGCTGCAAGTGAGAAGCTAGAACTTTGGGTTCTGATCCAATGCCTGTTGCAGTCAGGGGAAAGACTTCATCAGCTGTAGGGCTGGACACCTGTATGCAAGTGAGGAGGCAAGAGGAAAGCAGGGACAACGGTTCCAAGGGTACCACTTGCTTGGCAGGACAAAAATAAACTATGTAAGAAAATCCAGGCCTCTTGTTAAACCAACTAATTAGGCCATATCGGTTCAGGCCAAATGGGTGCTTTATCTGATGGTGGTGGCAGAGGAAGGGAAGTCAAGATGTTTGAGCCTGAAAGCTTGTCTATAATTAACTTCTTGGTTGCATTAAAATGGCACCATGTTATCCACTTTCCTGCACTTAGATCAGTGCAATTTCAGCCCCCAAGGACCTTCTTCAAGTACAGGTGAATCCCATTCTTAGATCGCAGAACAAGTTGAGGTATTCTGATGGGGGGTTTGGCCAGATCTGGTACAAGTTCGAAGCGGAGCAGAGTCAGGGCAAGAGCTACTTTCAACTCAGTCATGGCAAACTGTTGCCCGATGCAGTTCCTAAGAAGAGAGACCCACAAGACATTCAGAAGCAGTGCTTGTTGCACCAACAGAAGGCATGACTCTTTCACAATAGAACACTCTCTTCGTGAGATCTCATTAGCCCAAGAACAGCCATTACCTATGCTTTTATTCTTTGCCCAGCACAGTTGTACTGAAGATGGCTACTTAGCAATTCCAGTAGCTGAGACTCATTACCTGCCTGATGGTATCAAGCCTATTTTCAGACTTAACTAACCCACTCTTTCCTCCCACATGTTCTCCTAGATCCTCCAGAGTCTCCTGTAAGACTCTTCCCTGCCCGTGCCATTTCTGGTCTCCCAGTGCAGCCCCTCAGGGGACAGGTCCCTTCCCTTTACTCTGCCTTACAGTTGAACCTTGTAGTGCTTTCCCCACTAGATCAGGACCAAGACACACTCTCTCAGTATATCAACATTTTATTACCCTGAGGACTTGACTGACTTTCAAGCACCTGTTTCCTCCCTTTGAGAACCTGTGGCCAATGCTAGTGATCTACAGTCTCCTTCAAACACAATGTTTATATTTATGTTGCCCCTTTCTGACACAGGCCGCTATCAAAGTATGGGGTCTTGGGAATGTTCCAGTCAGAAGTAGGAAGTGACAGAGTTGGATATCTTGTTGGTTTACATCAAGAAATGTATAAAGTCCTGTGTCTCAGAACACAGAAGGTACCAAGAATAAAAGGAGCAGTTTATTGGCTTAGAGCCCCCGAGTCTCTAGTGCAGTAGTCCCCAAACTTTACCCTATGGCCCCCATTCTCTCTGTCTAAGCCATCCTCCCTTGCTAGGGCTAGCAGCAGGGCCACAGTTGTGGCCAGGCGATGTGGCTGAGAGCAGGGGTATGGATGGAGCCTGAGGCTGTGGACCAGGCATCCAGACCGAGGGTCGAGCACTATGCCCATGTGCATATATTGTGACCAGAGGCAGGGGCTGGGAGCTGGGATCAGAGGTGCTAGTCAGACCTGGACCACAGCTCGGGGCAGAACAAGATTAGATGGTGCTCCCTCCCTGTCCGAGGCCTGCCCATGCTCCCATCCCCAACAGTCCAGCACGTCCGCCTGAAGTTTGCACTGCTCCCTAGTTTGAACTACCCCACAGTTTGAAGACATCTGATCTGGCCAACAGCAGACCCAAAATGTTTCGCCAGGGTCATACTGTGCTTACTGGCTCCTGCTTGGGTTTTCTTGTTTCCCCTTCCCTCTGTGTCTTTGTCTGTTATCAGTTTCTGTGTGGTCTCTCTTCCTGTATCTAGTTCCCTGTCGGCTGTAATCCTTTGAACTCATTTTGGTTGTTGGGTTGAGTGTACGGAAGCTGGTGGCAGTGGTGGCCTCTGATGTACAGGAAGTCAAACTAGAAGATCTGATGATTCCCTCTGGCCTTAAACTCTATGACTCTAAGAGCCTGAGGACCATGAGAGGTTAAGAAGTAGTAAGGGAGGAGATGAGAGTGGGTACAAGGTAGATGAGGAGCTGGGCTACAGTCACTGGACAAGTGGAGATACCAGAAGAGACAAGCAGATGAGAACTTGTGTCCCCCACACAGGCTAGACTTCCTGTGTGATCTCAGCCACATCATTTAATATCCTTGTGCCTCAATTCTCCATATCTAAAATAAGGCTAAAACAACTCTCCTATGTTGTGTATTTAGATGCTAAGCTCTTTGGAGCACTGTACATGACTGTACACTGCCTACTGTGGCTCGGCCTTTGGATGCTACCATAATACATGTAATAGATGTCAACTTGATAGACCATATTAAAATTGTAGGTCTTTGGGACAAGGGTCCTCTGTGACGTTGTGCTTGCACAGCACCTAGCACAGTGGGGCCACAAGCTTTTTGCCTGCCTGGGATCTCTATACGCTGCTGCAATACGAATAGAAAAACATTCTAAATCACATTTAACAGTTGGGGTCCCTCTTTTCTTTCTTTTGACTTTTACTTCTATATACTTCACCTTGACCCAGCAGCAAAAGGCAGGAAGGCATGGGAATGTCTGTCAGAGCTGTTCTCTGGAGAAAACCGCCAGGGATCAAACACCTGGAATGAAAGA
Source organism: Podocnemis expansa (assembly GCA_007922195.1). Classification (NCBI taxonomy): domain Eukaryota; kingdom Metazoa; phylum Chordata; order Testudines; family Podocnemididae; genus Podocnemis; species Podocnemis expansa. Next base: position 5,748,054 of record ML682035.1, on the reverse strand, counting down.
GTTCATTTTAAAACAAACAACAATGATCATTTAAGTTTCAGAACTACCAGCTAAGTCTTTCAGAAATAACTAGTGACTTGGGGTGTCTATGTCCAGAATGGCCAGTTTGAGACTCCTTTACTGGACAAAGTTGGACAAATTCAGACAAGAAATAAGGCACAATTGACCTTTAACAACAAGGCTACTTATCCAGGAAACTATTGAATGATAAACAAAGAGGTTCCTCCATCACTTGAAGTGGACAAATTAGAATAAGGCCAGCGGAGGGCGGTGAAGCACTGAAATGGGTTGCCTAGGGAGGTTGTGGAATCTCTATCTTTGGAAGCTTTTAAGACCCACTTGGACAAAACCCTGGCTGGGACGATTTAGTGGGAGTGGTCCTGCTTTTAGTAGGGGGTTGGACTAGATGACTTCATGAGGTCCCTTCAAAACCCATTATTCTATTATTCTAAGGGTATGTCTAGACTGACAGTAGCAAATTCACTACCACCAGCTTGGTCTTCTGGGAGTGGTCTGAACTTGCTGCACCACCCCAGGAAGTTGGTCCCAGAAGTTCTGGGGGCCAGAGGGTGTATGGGAAAGCCAGCCGCAAGGGATTTGCAGTCAGCTTTTCCCAGATGTGTACTGGTGGCTTACAAAGTCGTCACCAGTTACACAAGGAATTTTATGTTCCTTGTGAAACGGGCAGTTGACTGCCTCCAAAAAGCCCCCAAGTTTAGACTAGGGCTCAGTCTTCACATAGATATTGAATCTTGATTTAAATAGCTCTCTATAGCACAGCTAGGAGTCATGGGGGGCTTGGTACTGGAATTACTAGATGAAATTTTTTGCCCTGTTGTGCATGAAGTCAGGCTAGATGCTTTAATGGATCCTTCTGGCCTTAAAATGTGTCTGTCTCTCTGCTTCCCCATATCATCCCCAGGAAGTCTCAAGTACCTGCCCTCTGAAAGCCAGGTCCCTTTAGGGAAGTATTCTAATTAAACTTGCTACCCCAAAATTGTGAGACATCATCAGTATAGGTAGAACTGGATGACCTGGAGAACTAATGTAACAAAAATGGGGTGAAACTTAATAGTATAAAGTACTAGGTTGTGCATTCAGACTAATGAGTATTTCTGCTACAAAATACAGACTCATTAGTTGGAAACAGCAGAGGAGAAAGACTTGGGTATCACAATCAATCTCAGTAAGATTAAGTCACCAGTGTGAAATGGCAGTGGGGAAAAAGGCAAATGCAATCCTAAAATGTAACAGACGAAGTCTTTCCAGTAGAGAGAGAGTGCCAGTAGTAGACGCTGTCAAGACCACATCTGAAATAATGTACAGCAGTGGTTCCCACCCTTTTCTCTGCCACAGCACACCTTTAATTATTTCAGGCACACCGCCATATAGTGTTCAAATAAACTCATGAATATTCATGAGCCAATCCAGAACTCTTGGAGTAGTTTTTTAAAAAATTCCTTGGCACACCTGCTCAAGCCTGAGGGCACACCTGTGTGTCACGGCACACTGGTTGGGAAACACTGGTGTACAGCCAGGCCCATCCTTGTGGGGGGGCAAGTGCAGTGACCATCCCAGGTTCCACGTCCCCCCCACCGCTATGCTGCTTCCCGCCCTCCCCGCTACCTTCGGCAGCAAGCAGGGGAGGGATGGGGGTGTAGGGCCCAGCCTCTAGGCCAGCTCACCCTGCCTTCAGTGTGGAACAGCTAGTCTAGAGGTGGGGCAGGGCAGGGAAGCAGAACTTGGCCTCTGAGCCACCCCACCTCACTGCTGGAGGCAGAGTGGCCAGCCCAGGGCAGGGCCTGGGTGCTGGGCTGGCCCACCCTGCCCCTTCCCAGTAGGGGAGGGCTGGGGGGCCCAGGGGATGGCCCCATGTACAACTCTGGCCATGCATGTTTGAGAAAGATGAACTCAAATTGAAACAGGAGCAGAGCTACTAGAATGATATAGGGCATGGAGAGCAAGTTTAACCAGGAGAGATTAAAAGGGCTTGCTTGTTTAGTCTAATACAAGAAAGGCTGGGAACAGGATCAGATTCCCCTTTGTAAATGCATCAGCAGGGGAGAGAGTAAACACTGGGGAAAGGGAGAGCTATTTAAAATAAAGGACAGTGTTGGCCAAGAACAGATGGGGATCTACTCTCATGAGCAAATTCAGGCTGGAAATGAGAACATTTCTTCAGGAGTGAGGCTCTGGAACAACCAAAAAAACCAAGGAGTTGCGTAGTACTTTAAGAATAACGGATTTATTTTTCGCATGAGCTTTTGTTGGAGAAAATCCCACTTTGTCAGATGCGTCGAAGATGGGTGAACTTACAGAACTTTCCATTCTGTAAGTTCACCCATCTTCGAAGCATCTGATGAAGTGGGATTTTCTCCCACGAAAGCTTATGCGAAAAATAAATCTTAGTCTTAAAGCACCACACAACTCCTTGGTTTTTTTTGCTGGACTAGACTAACACGGCTATCCCTTTGGAATCTGGAACAACCATCAATGTGGGCAAACAACCTACATTTGAAGAGAGAGTTTGACATATTTATTAATGGGATTATACGATAGGGTTATCTGTGATAGCAGGGGATTGAACTCCTTCCCAAGACATTCCTTCTGGTGTTATACTCCTTGTGTAGCTCAAGTTGAACACCCAAAACCATCAGTCATTTCTGAAAGTCATAGCTATTGTTTGGTTTGTCACCTGCTTCTAGTCTTCTCTGTTTCCATAAATGATAGCCCCTCAATTGTACAATGAGGACAGTAGCTGCTTACCTGGTGTAAGAGTCAGGAAGAAAGTTTCCCTGAGGGCTTTGCTGATCTGAAAACTCAAGCTGATCTGCAGCTCAAAACAGGGTTATTATGTAAATTGAGATCTACTGCTATACTTTGTTTCTATTAATCTAAATTCAGACTTCATTCATCTCGCAATGGGGATGGAGTGTCCAAAAATACTTAATGATAATCAATAATTTGCACAACTCTGGGATATTTTTATAGAGGATTGCAATGTAAGCAGTTAATTAACCATCCCAGTGCCCTGATAGGGTTCCAGTACAGCTTTATCATTGCCAGTTTGGTAGGCTAAGCTGAGACCCACAGACAGGCTGGTGCCCATGTTTTGCAAAGTGGATGCTTATTCTGGGTTCTCCAGCTTCTAGGTGTGGGAGGTTTAATTAATGTTTACAAAGTCACTTGGAGATCCTTGGATAAAAGTTGGTACAGATATGCAAATAAATATTGTGTAAGGGCTTAAAGAGATCCACTTCATCAGCTGAGGCTTCCTGAAGCACCTAACCAACACAGAGAAGGCAAGGAAAGTTGTGAAATCCCTTGGCCATGTCCCTAACTGTGTCTTTTTTTGCTGTTTAAGGCCTCCGACTAAACAATTTCTCCAAGACCTTAAAGTCAGATGTCAATAGAGCCAGGATTAAACTGAGGAGTCTCAACTCCATGGGTTGTGTCCATGCACATGGATTTTTTGTGGATTTTTTCGTGCAGGTTCAAATGTAGGGGTTTTGGGTGTGGTTTTTTTTTATGAAGTAGGCGTAGCCCATCAGTGTCACTGGCCCAAATACAGTTCCAGTTTTAACCAGAGTGGGGAGACAAAGCCAGGAAGGTCACAAGCCAATGTGCATGAAACTTGTGCAGTTTATACCCTTCACACAGGGGATCCTGTATGCCAAGGTGTTTAGCTACTAAGGGAGATAGTTCAACTACTACAGTACATTTACTGAATGTACCACTTGGAGTTGAGAGGGTCTCATAAGGACAAAGGAAAACATACCAGCGGATCTTTCCATACACTGGGGTTCCTGTGAATGACACTGATGCTTATGGCAACCAAAGAACCTGTAAAGCAAGCCACAGGGAGAAAAAGTTCACTGATGCAGCAAACAGAGCGAGAAATTCTCTGGCTTGTTTTATAGATCATAGGGGTCTTTTCTGGCCTTACTCTATGGATGACCTTGCTAAAGTCAAAGCGAGTTATGCTACTGACCTCAGGGGGTCAGAACTTCCTCTATGATTTGTGTCTTTGTTCCTAATCCATTGTCTTCTATTTGTCTAAATCTGACACCTGCTTAAGTGGCCAGGAAAGACAAATTAGAAACACATTTCTGTTGAATCTGCATACTCTCCAGTCCTGGATTTAGCAGCCCATTTGCCAACTGACACAGTGTAGCTTCAGTACAAGATAATACTTGAGTCTTATCCCTCCTCCATCCACCAGTCAAGATGGGATCCTTTCCCACAGATGTGGTAAAACTCAGTTCTCCCATTTAAAAAAACATGCCCAAATATGGCAGGGGGCTGGGAAGCTGGCGAGGGGGAAGGCACTTTTGAATAGTTCTTGTTTGCGGTATGTCTACACTTTGAAAAGGAATGTAAATTCGAGCAATAGGAGACATTGGAGTTCAGTGACCCCTTTTCACAAAGGCTAGGTACACATCCCCTTCAGCCTGAAGCCAGTGGGCTTTAGACCAGACTCTGTCAGAGGATTTCTATTTGATTTTGTTTTTCAGGTTAAATGTCACTTGTTCAGTATCAGCTTAGGAAGACAACATGGAAAATATGCTGATTCCTTAATGGGGAGTAGTAGGCATTTGTTACTGGAGGCCACGCTGTCATGGCAAATCGGCCCTGTGCAGTAGCCCTTTTGGAAGAGAAGAGCAGTGAGTTCAGACCTCTGGGGATTGCCCAGAGAGGTCTCCCAGGGTATGCCTACACTAGGGGCTTAAGTCGACATAAGGAGGCTTGGGTCGTCTTAAGGAACACCATGGCCACATTTGGAGTTCATTAAGACAACTTAAGCACCTGCTTAAGTTGACTGTGTTACTCCTGCTCTTAAAGTCAACTTTAAGGGTTAAGTCAACTTTATTAAGTCATCTTAACAAAATGTGACCATTCAAGTCAACTTAATAAAGTTGACTTAGTGAGTGGGGCCATTTAACTTGACTTCATAAAGTCAACTTAATGCAATGAGGCCTCACTAAATCAACTTAACGTCTCCTTAAAGCTGACTTTAAGTAGTCCTTATTAAGTTGACTTAACTGATCCCTGTAGTTTAGACATAGCCCCATGATCAGCTGCTGGAGAGGAATAGGTGAGACCGGGAGCAGCCAGAGGCCAATCAGGTACCAGTGTGCCAGATATAAAGGGATGTGTGCTGCTTTCAAAGGCCAGTTCTGGAAGTAGCTGTGACAGGGAAGGCTCACTCTCCCTCCTTTAAGACTAAAACCTGGCCTACTCATAGACCTAACATTGACAGTATTTTGGTTAGATCTGCAAAAGGCTCTTATGAGGTGGTCATTCTGAATGGAAAGGCAAGTTTTACTGAAAACTAGATTAAGGTGAGTCAGCTCCACAGGACAACCCAGCTCAGGCAATCCCAGGACATCCAGACTGTGACTGTAGAGTAACATCCCATCCCAATTTGTTTAGGTTACTGGATCCCCAGAGAGCATGAAGAGTGATGGCATTAAATCACAAAAGCTTAATTTAAGCTCTAGTCTACACTTACCAGACTTTTCTGTGGTAGTTGAAGGCAGATACACAAGGCAAGAAAAGTATCTTGCGTATCTGCCAGTGACTTTTGTAACCCTTCTGCCAAGGCGAGATGGCAAAACAAGGGCTGGGTTCTATATCTAGGGGTTTCCAAATAATGTGACACCAACAACCGGCTCAACTCCTCACCCAGATTCCTAGGAAGTCATGTACTATCTCCTGGGCACCCAAAAGGGTTAATGCTTCCACACTCACAAGCATGAGTTTGAGTGTAGCATACAGAACTTTTAATAGTAGTAAAAACAGAATGTAAAAGGCCAAATAACAAAAATCAGCACTGATCTGGAAAATCAGTGCAGAACAGGTTCTCAGCATTATCCCACATAGCATAATAGCACATGTGAACTCAACAGCAAACCCAGCACTGATCTGGAGAATCAGTGCAAAACAGGCTTCCAACAAATCCCAAGGTACGTACGGAGTGTCTTTCAGGCCAGCTGTCCGCTGGCGCCACCCACTGGTCACTCATGCTCTTTTCTCACCAGCCGCTGGCTCTGCCTGCTGTCCGCCGGCTCTGTCCACAGGTCACTCATGCCACCCAGCCCACCGCTGTCTGCTCTCACTATCCACTGGCTCCATCCGCTGTCTGCCGACTCCGCCTATCAGTCACTCTCACCGCCCAGCTCACCGCTGGCCACTCTCACCATCTGCTGTCTCTGCCCGCTGTCCACTGGCTCCTTCCACAGGTCACTCACACCATCCAGCCCGCCGCTGGCTGCTCTCACCATCCGCTGGCTCTGCCCACTGGTCACTCACACCACCCAGCTTGCTGCTGGCTACTCTCACCATCCGCTGGCTCTGCCCACTGGTCACTCACACCATCCAGCCCGCCGCTGGCTGCTCTCACCATCCGCTGGCTCTGCCAACTGTCTACCAGCTCCAGCCACGGGTCACTCCATCTGCTGCTCCTCTTCAGTGATTCAGCTCAGAGAGAGGATTTTCCTCTCTCAGTGATTTCAGCTCTTAAACCTCAATAGCTGCAAACAGCTTCTTCCATTAAAATAACAAAAAAAGGCCTCATAAGAAGCCTAGCTAGATCCACCATTTGACAGTGGGACCAGGGGGGTGAGGCAAATGCCTCAAGCATAGCTCCAGACTGAGCTATGCAAACCCCACCCCTGTCTTGTCCTTTTCCAGGCTGAAACAGGCAGTGGCCTCTCTTACAAGTCTCTTTTTTGCTAAGGGTAGCTTTTACCCTTTAACTAACCCAAACAGATTTGGAATAATTCGAGAGTAGCATATCACAACAGACAGTATTTCATGTTTCTCTTCAGTAGAATTACAGATATTGACAAATTTGTGATCAGAGTAGCCTCAAATACCATTACCTATATTGCCCTGCACCCACATTGTATTTATGCTAATATGTTCTTTATGCTCAAGCAAATACTTAACCCATGCAGATTAGTCCATCCTCCCCCCTACCCCACCCCCGAAGCTGTTAGGCACAGCTTCTAAGCTTGCCTTACACTTTCTAAGCCACCGAGACACACTATGGGAAGTCAACTACAAATGTCTTACAGTCAGCTTTCAGCAACTCCAGTTCTGGGGCTGGAGTTAATGAAGTGATTTCTGGAGCAATTCAGTGAGTTCATATTTGCTGTTGAATCACTCCCAGAAGATTTTGCCACTGTCAGTAAAGGCATACCCTAAGAAGCTGAGAAAGGAATTTACTTAAAGTGAAGTTCATCTCTATGCAGAAGGGCTCATGCAACTCCCATCTGAATCAGTCCTTATTTTCCAGGACTTCTGTGAGTGTACACCTGAGTCTGGCACACAGCTTGTGGTGTATTTCACTCTGTGCCCTTTGACATGAATAATCAAGACTCTTGCATAAATAGAGAGGAACAAATTAAACGCAATGGATGGAGGAAACCAAAGTCCAACTCTCCTCATTTCTCTTTAAATCAAATATTGTACAAAGTTAAGAGCTGGGGGAGGGTGCTGGCTGATAATCCTGCAGAAAGAAATCTGTTTGTCTACTGATAAGGAATGGCCCAGGCAGCAGCAGCAGCAGCATGAATTGCCCACTGGCCCAAGTCATTGTGCCACATTACTGGCAGGAAGAGAGTTCAATCTGCAAAATCTCCTTCAATTTCTAATTTCTCTACTAAAAATGCTGAGGGTTTCAACTGTGGTGCACTTCCGTGTGATAGGGACACCAGTGTACTGAAAAGGCATAAATTAGCACTGATTAATTCTGGAACAAGTTACCAGTGTCTGGCACTGGCAATTTTTGAATCAAGATTTTAAGTTTTTTCTAAAAGATCTGCTCTAAGAATTTTTTTGAGAAAGTTCTGTGGCCTGTGCTATACAAGAGGTCCGGTTAAATGATCAAAATGGTCTCTTCTGGCCATATTAATTGAACATATATCACTGATTAATTTCATATGGGCTTATGATCAGCAGTCATCAATAACTCTTGGTCACTAATGTCATGTTGTTTTTCAGCTGCTAACCTTGTCATTCCATCACTTGATACTAGTCTCTACAGCAATCAAGTATCCTTTTCTAAAGTACTTAGGTTTCTGCTCTTAACAAGAAAGTATTAAGGCAGTCAGAATTTTGATGAAACACTTTAGTGTTGGAAAATGTTTCCTCAAATTCAAAACTTTCCATGGGAATCTGTTTGTTTCAACAAAATTTGATTCTTGAAAAAAAGAGACCCAAATAAAGTCTTCCAATATTATTAGTGCCACAGGACTCCTTGATTGTTTTACTGAACTAGACTAACGTGGCTCCCCTTTGGAACTTAAATCTATTTTGACTTCTGTGTAACAGAACTGTCAACTGTTCATTCTGAAATAGTCGTTTTCACTTTGCATTACAGGAGTTGAAATAAAATAATGTTGAAATCAAAATGAAATATTGGTGACAAATTTGGGGTGGCAAATTTTGTTTCACAGGAATTTTTGAAATTTGATGTTTTGTTCTAATTTGTTTGCTGCACTGATCTATAAAATATAAATATACAATGAATCAATGTAGATATTCTGGAGAATAAGCAGGGAGTTTTGCTGAACTAGACTAACACAGCTACCCCTTTGGAACTTGGCAACAATTCTAGAAGACATTTTTGTTTCTGATCTGGAAGAGTTTAGTTACAGTTAACTGATTTGGACATAGTCCTAGTTTCTTGCTAGTCCTCCCTACCCTGTATCCCTCTTCTAGCTCTGTAGCTAAAACACAGTTGCTTCTTCTCTCCAACTTTACCTGTTGTCTTCAGTTGGTTTCCAACTGTTTAAATCTAATTAATCCCTTTTAATCCCCACTTCAGCTCATGACCACTGGTGTCTGCAGGTTTTTTTGTATAAAAAAATGCTTGCTCTTATAATGGCATATAATTGATTTAGGGCCATATCCTTTTCTTCATTTCTTAGGTGTAACACTCACTGTTATCAATGGGATTTGCACCTGTATAGTTTAGAGCAGAATTTAACCCTTAAAAATTAATGGAAAAGAGGAAATCAGGCATACAGACCTTCTGGTAAAGTACGTCCATCATGGAACACTAGGGGTTTGTTGAGTTGTCGAGAAACTCCAGGTACTGGTGGGTAAAGGCGAAGGCTCTCCTTAATGCACATTGTGCTGTATGTCATCTTGCTTAGGTCATCCCTGAAATGATCCAAAGGTGTGAGTGAGTGATTTAGATATTCTTTGTACAGAGATTCCACCAGACAACAACTGTACACGAGCATACGCACCGTTTGCATCCAGAACACTTCTGGATTTCTTATACTTTATTGCATATAACAGGCATGGCCAAACTGTGGCGCGCAAGCTGCATGCACACCAGCATACAGGTATGTCCTGAAGCAGCTCGTCGTGCCCCCGCTGGCTGGAAGCCGGCAGCCGCTTGCCTTCCTCCTGGGGTCCTGCCACCGCTGACAGCACTGCACCACCTCCCCTTCCTCCCCACGCAGCCTCTTCATGGACCCTGCTGTGTGTGAGAGTGGCGCTACAGCCAGAGCCATGCAAGGCCATCCCTTGAAGGACGCCCCCATGCTGGAAGGGATAGAGACAGGACCGCCTGCTCCATCCCCCAGGGACCCTGTTTGCAGGGTGGTAACTACAAGGCCCCAGGTGAAAGACTTCACTGGCTTCCAGAAAACCCTGCCTAGCCCCGAAGAGGAATATGCCTTGGGGAAGGCACATTCCCCCCAGAGCCAGACTGCGTTGGAGAAGGTCGTCTCCCACCCTGCCCCCAGCATGCAAGGTCTGGTCAGGTGCATGGTGTGTGGTGAGAAGAAGTCTGGCCTCCAGCCATGTGGCTGGCACAGCTGCTCCAGCCTCTGCCAGACCCACTCCAGGTAGGAAAAGGTGACGGTGCTCTGGGGACCAGGCACCAGCACTACCAGGCTGGTTGCAGCGGGGCCACCTTCCCAGCCCCAGATGGCAGGCTGGTCAGCAGGGGAGAGAGCCAGGGAGGCACCCCCCCCCCATCCTGTGTTGCTGGCGGCCAGCCTTTGCCAGCCATGGGGGGGGAGGCACCTGCCCAGCTGGGCTGGATGGTCAGTGGGCAAGAGAGGCACACCCCTCCTCCACATCGTTGGCTCTCGTATGCTTAATAATCAACTTGTGTGGCTCTTGAGTTCCCTAAGTTTGGCCACCCCTGGTATATAAGGATATACTTCCTCATAATTTTGTCATAGTCACAGTTGTTACTTCTTATAATATTCCTTATGTCTGCTCAGACTCAGTCACAGCGCAACATACTGAACTGCCAAATGCCCTGAAATGCAGTGATAAGTGATAAATACTGCAGACCCAGTTTTCAGAAGGGCTAGTATCCACTACATTAAATGAAGTCATAAGAGCTGTGTAATCAGTACCTCTGAAAACTAGACCCTGAGCACCTGGGCTGCCTATCTAATGTTTATTAATTAAGAATCATCAAATAAACAAGAAAATGTGAGATTCACCACTGGATAGTAGTCCGGTCTCTGAGGATCTCTTTGATCTCTTCCCTGCATCTCTGCTGGTGCTCCGGGTGGATGGCCATGCAGTAGAAGACCCAGGAAATCCCACTGGCCGTGGTATCATGACCCTCAAACATAAATGTGTCCACCTCAGCACGTAGGTCTTCATCAGATAATTCATCTCCGTTTTCATCCTGACAAGCCATAGACACTGTGAGTGGCACAAATTAATATAGCACGGGGAATTTAATTCACTCATTGTTCTGTCTATGGATAAGTCAACCATTTCAGGAAGGAATCCAAAATTTCATTGTTACTGTGCTCATGGCCTATGTCTATGCTTACACTTTAAATCGAATTAATGATGATTAATTCAATTTAAAGTACTGCATGGCTACACTAGCTTTCCTTACCTTGAAATAAAGACCTCCCTCAATTCGAAAGAAGGAAAGGTCATTTCAAAATTATACAACTTCCCTTAAATTTGAAACAACATTTAAATTGAAATTATAAGTTCCATTTAACCCAGTGTAGCCGTGCTAATTTGAACTAACCATTAATTCAAATTAATACTTTTTGCCCATCTTCTTCCCAGGGTGCCTTCCTCTTTCTGTATATTATGCTGGGGGCATGGCCCTTCTTGGGGGCCATGTTGCCACACCTTCCATGGTGCCCCTCTCCTAAATTGAACTAGCAAATTCTGTCCATGGACTTGCTAGTTCAATTTGGGTTTCTAGTGGAGCCATGTTAATTCAATTTAACTTAATTCAATTTAATGATCATAAATTCAATTTAATTATTTTGATTTAAGTTAATTTGATTTAACAGTCTAAGTGCAGACATAGACATTGACAATTCCTGCTGCTGCCACCCCACCGTGGCTCAGAGATGGGAAGAGAGAGGCTGGCTTATCTAGTCCATCCCTCAAAGACAGGCAGTGGAGAACTGCTTCCAAAAGCATATTTCTTTGATTTTCTCTATCAAAAAAGCTTTCATCACTTTCCTTCTGAGACTGTTCTGCAGGTTCAGAGGGCCAAATTCATCCTGCTCTTACCAAACTGATTGCTGTATTAGGGATAAACTTTTGACAAGTTGTGTCTACATTTCCTTTGCTTAATATTGCCCCTTATTCCAGCTAATGCCACCTGTTTGGGGAAAGGAGTTATGTCCCTTTTAAAAATAAACTGCCCTTGCTACCCTTCTGTGTAAATGTAAGCCACTCCAAGAGCTTCAAGCAAGCAACCATAAGGAGGGGGGAAAAGTATCTTCACTCTCTAGCACAGGGATGTCCAGCCTTTTTGGGTGAGGGGCCACGTTGCAATTCTTTTCTGTCAGGGGGCCGGTGAGAAAATTTTTGACCGATCTTATTAATAAACTTTAATAAAATAATGATTAGTGTGATATTTGGCAGTGCTTTGGCTTGCACTACGTACAGAGGACAAGGGCAGGCAGGGGTGCCTATGTGAGGGGGCAAGGCAGAGTGTGGGGAGAAATTGACATGGGCCCAGGGTCTTGCGGCAGCACTCTGCGGTCTGGGTAAAAGGCCTTGGTGGGCCAGAGCCTGGCCCCTGGGCCGCAGGTTGGGCAAGCAATGTTTCCTCTAAACTGCACAGCTGCGCAGCCCCCAGCGCTGCCTGGCACCCAGAACGCAGCCAGCCGTGCACGGCCAGCAGCTGCAGTCCCTGTCTTCCAGCCAGCTGAGAGCCCCTCTGAGCTGGGAGTTTTTAAAACTCTCGCTTAGAGTAAGCTCTCACTGAGCATGTGCAGAGTCTCTGTGCATGCTCATTGAGAGCTCCTCTGGCCGTGCTGCTCCAGCAGCCAGGTAAGGGGGCTCTAACCGCCCCCACTTCCAACTCCAGGGGGGAGCCCGTGGACCAATGGAGTAGGAGGCTGCTCCGCCCGCCTGCCCACCTGGCCTGACCGCAGCAGGGTGGAGTAGCCAGCCCAGCCTACCTCCAGCTGGCCGTGCTTCCCCAAGGTTGGACAGGGCTGATGCTTGAGCTGCATTGTGCTGGGTCAGGGCCCTGGAGCAGCCGATTCCGAAGAGTTTGGGTTGCTTCATCCCAGCCCCGCCCCAGGCCTGAATGGGCCTGATCCATGGCCTGGGGGGCCGGGGGCAAAGTGGCCCAAACTCTTCGGAGCAGTCCACTCCAGGGCCCCGACCCCACATGCTGCAGGTCAGTGCCAGCCCTCCCCGCCTCTTGGGGAGGCACAGCCAGCCGGAGGTAGGCTGGGCTGGTTGGTCAGTGCTTGCTGCCGGGAGGCCGGGTGGACAGTGGAGCTTGTGGCTCTGGTGGTCCATGGCCCCCGCTTCTCCGTGGCAGGGAGAGCAGGATTGGGCCACCGGGGGGGCAGGATCAGGCCCACGGGGGGCCACACAATGAGCATCATATGCTGCTCAGCTGCATTTGGGCCTTACAGGGAACACTGAAAGTCTGCTTTAGCACTATGAAACGATCGCTGGAAAGACAACTTGAGACCAAGGCCTGTCTGTGCCAAAGTGAGGAGATAAACTGAAGCAAGGGGACTCCCTAGTAAAGAGTCACTTATTGCAGACTGGAAAAGAAGTTGCTTAACCTAATTGAGCAAAGGGACTAACTTCTCAATTCATTTTCTCCTCTGTTGGTGTAAGGCAGGCTTAGAAGCTGTACCTAACAGCTTCTGGGGGCGGGGGCGGGGGGTGGACAACTAATCTGCATGGGCTTTGTATTTGCTTGAGCACAAAGAGCATATTAGCATAGTCTCAGTATGGGTGCAGGGCAATATGGGTAATGGTATTTGGGTTAATTTGATCACATCTGTCAACATCTGTAAAAGAAACATGAAATACTGACTTTTGTAATATGCTACTCTCTTCATTGTTCAAACTCTGTTTAGGTTCATTGAAGGGTAAAAGTTACCATTAGCAAAAAAAGAACTGGAAAGAGGGGTCCTCCCACTCTTTCAGCCTGGGGAGGTTAAGAAATGGGTGAGGGGGGAGCATTAGCTCATCTGAGCTATGCCTGAGGCACTGCCTCACCCCCTGCCCTACTGTCAAAGGACAGATGAGTGACCAGGCTTCTTTATTTTAATGGACGAAGCTGTTTACAGTTACTCTGAGTTTCAGAGCTCAAATCTCTGAGAGAGGAGACCTCCCTCTGAGCTGAAATCACTGAAGAGCAGCCAGTGGATGGCTGGACAGCGTGAATGACTAGCTGCAGACACCGGGTGGAGCCAGCGGGCGTGAGAGTGGCCAGTGGATGGCTGGACAGCGTGAGTGACTAGCTGCGGAGCCGGCAGAAACCGGCTGGAGACAGTGGGCGTGAGAGTGGCCAGCGGAGGGCTGGACACGTGAGTGACCAGCGGGAGGAGCCAGCCAATGGTGCAGGTGGACAGAGTGAGTGACCAGTGGGTGGCGCTGACAGACAGCTGACATGACAGACACTCCTTACATACCTTGGGGTTTATTGGGAACCTTGTTCTGCACTGATTCTCCAGATCAGTGCTTTTCTTCCTTTTTTTTTTCCAATTGGATCTTTACATTCTTTTTTTTTTTTCCTACTATTAAAAGTTGTGTATGCCACACTCAGGCTCGTGCTTGTGAGTAGGAAACCTGACCCCTTTGGGGTGACCAGGACATAGTGCAGGATTTCCCAGAAGACTGGGTTGGGGCTCAAGCCAGTTGGTGCCGTACATTATTTGGAAACCCCTATAGAACCCGGTGCTTATTCTGCCATCTCACCCTGGCAGAAGGGTTACATTGGTGAAACCCAGTGGAACATACCCGCCTCCTTGGTCGTATTTAGTGCATGCATCCCTCCATAACTCACTTTAGCATGGAGAAGAATATCTAAAAAGTCCAAGTGCCTCTTCTTCTGGATCTTCTCACGTTCTCCTTCATCTTTGAGAGACTCCTTCCGCTCCCGGATCACCCTGTCTGTGTTAATAAATGATTAAAGTGCACCTTTCAGCTACATCCAGCAGACTGCAGTCATCCTGGAGACTCCCTCAGTGCTCTCCTAATGCAAAGAGGGATGGCCACTCAACTGCGCCAACACCACTGTGAGGCTCTTCTGACCTATGCTGTTGAGCAAATGGTAACATTCACTCTGCTACCATTGTATGTAGGCCCAGACCCTCCAGATTTAGACTCCTAACGCTCCCTGAAATCAGTGGATGTGAGGAGACTAAATATCTTTGAAGAATCACGTGGCTCAGCAAAGGTCTGGGAAGAGGAACATTTCAGGAGTGGGGAACTTCCTCATACCCCAACCCAATTTACTCCAGCACCTTCACCAATCTAATTTATTGCACTACAGGAACAAGATGGCATAAATTAGGATTCAGAGAAAGGTCACTGATCAGTTTCAGTCCAAACTGGTCATGGGTCAGTGCCAAAAGTTGTTAACCCAGTTAGCTATTCACTAGCTAATGTGAAATGACATACTAGGTCTTGGCCCAGTTCCTAGCTACCTTGTGTTCACATCATGAGAAACAATGGTACATCTGCCAAGTGACTAGACCTCTGGTTGAAGACTAAGCACTGAGGCCAAGGAGTGGATGGGCCATGCACTCTGAACTACTCTCAGCCCTTTCTGGAGCAAGCTGGCCCAGAGCTGTGATGGCTGCTGCATGTCCCATGGGTGAAGAAGGTTCCACATTTAACACCCAAAATGCACAAGCAATTCAGAAGAAGTAAGACCTCAGGACATACCTGTATGCTGGTGTGCAACCTGACAGGCTTTCCTGAATTTGAAACCCTGGGGGCTGAGCCAATAAATGAGATCATTGTGATACGGGAAGATACGCAGCCTCTGGTCCACTAAGTAGCTGAGGTCAAAGACAGCTTGGATATAGGAATTCTTCCTGAGGCTGGGGAGACAGGAGGGACAAACAGAAGAGCTTTGTTTTCAGGAAATCAAATGCTGTATGCAAGGGCGCCCATGGGCCATGCCCATCTCCACCCATGCCCGCCATCTCTGCATCAGCTGGTGACAGATTACAAAGCAGCACTGTCATCTCTGGGGAGTAATTCTCCCTCTCTAAAATATGATCAGCTTTAGTGCCATAACAGTACATGTGGAGCAGTTGTTAAAGCGGAAGGTTGTGGCCAAAAATAGAAGGGATGCATAAAAGCATAAGGACTCCACGTATTTAACCATATACCACCTGGGAGCGGGTGGCCTCTCACTATTTATTATAATACGGTCACATATAAAGGCCTTATTGAAGACTGAAGCTCCACTGGGCAAGGCCCTTTGGCTATGTCCACACATAGGCAGTTAAATTGCTTTAAGTTAAATCGATTTAATAAAATCGCTATAAAATCATAAAATTGATTTAAGTTAAATCAATTTAACATGCCTCCACTAGAAACTCAAATCAAACTAGCATGTCCATGGACAGGACTCGCTAGTTCAATTTAAGAAGGGGCACCATGGGAGGGTGTGGCAAGATGGCTCCCTAGAAGGGCCATGCCCCCACCCAATATATAGGGAAAGGACAGCACCCTGGGAAGGAGAAGGGCAAAAGTGTTAAATCAAAATAACAGTTACATCGAAATAACGCATCCACGCAGCATTATTTTGAAATAATAGTTTCAATTTAACCATCATTGCAATATAATACTAGGTTTTATTATATCGAAATGACTTTCCTTATTGCGAGATAAGGGAGCTCCTTATCTTAATATAAGGAAATGTAGTGTGGGCCTGCAATCTTTGAAATCGAAATAAACTGCATTATTTTGTTTTAAAGACTGTGTGTGGACAATACTCATATATACCTAGTGAGACACATAGCTGGCAGCAAGATCCAATGTAAATACACAGTCTGACTAGACAACACAGTCCAAGGGCAGGAGAAAAGGAGAATTATAAAAATGAGACATAGAGCTAAAGTGGCTTGTCCAACATTACATAGGGAGTCTGAAGCAGGGTTGGAAATTGACACCAACTGTCCTGGGTCTCAATCCTGTACGTGAACTGCACAACCATCCTTCCGCTCAGTCTAAGCAAGGAGGGGAGCAAATTTTGCATCCCTTGAAAAGGTGGCCATGTTCTCACTACTGCATGTGCTCCTGCTGCTCTGACAGAGGCAGAATCTTTACTGAGGCTTCTTTGCCAAGAAGAAAATGTAGGTGCTGAGATTGTACAATAGCATGGGCTATGTCTACAATTACAATCTAGTTTGCATTACTATGGATGAATTCAAACTAAATTAATGCATAGCTACACTGGCTTTCATTACTTTGAACTAAGAAATTCCTTAGTTCAAAGTAATGGATGGTTACTCTGAAGTTATAAAATCTCGCTTAACTTTGAACTAATGGTTAATTCAAACTTATTAGTTTGAATTAACCCAATGGAACCATGTTAATTCAAACTAACTGTTAGTTTGAATTAACCCAATGGAACCATGTTAATTCAAACTAACTGTTAGTTTGAATTAACACAGTTTGGCCTTCTTTGTCCAAGGGGGCCTTCCTCTTTCTATATATTGGGTGGGGGCATGGCCCTTCTTGGGTGCCATGTTGCCACACCTCCCATGGTGCACCCTTCCTAAATTGAACTGACAAGTCCTGTCCATGAACATGCTAGTTTGATTTGGGTTTCTAGTGGGGTCACCTTAGTTCGAATTAATCATTATTAGTTTGAATTAATTAATTCAAACTAAGTTAATTTGAACTAACTTCTTAAGTGTAGACATAGGCGTGGGAAATATAAGCACTTCCTCTGGAACACAGTGGCTGGCAGCAGGCATTAAACTGTATTAAAGTGCATGGATAGTTGTAGAACTTTTAAAATGAAGGTGGATAAATTTACCAGTGGAAAGCAATTTTCAGTTTGCTCACAGCTAACACAAAGAGAAATTTTCCATTGGGAGCTGAGAGCATCTGGTACTGACCTGTCCGTTTGGCAGTTGCTCTGGTAACTGAAGGCACATTTCATGATGCTGTCAAGAGTCATCAAGCTGACATGTTCAAAGAGCTCCACTGACTTCTCCTGTGTGCTCAGCTGTTCCCATTTATCCTAGGGCAGGAAGGAGACAGAGATGAGAAAGCCTGGAAAATGCCTTGCTCTGCAGTGTCATCATTTACCTTCTGTCTTAAAAATAAACTAGTGACATCTTTAATGAGGTTATGTTCTAGGCAATAAAATGGGAAAGGAAAACACTTCCTTATTTCTTGTTTAAGTAGACCAGAGATCCAAGGTTGAAACAAGAGTAAGCTATGAATCTGCTTGGCACTTACTGGACAGACCCAAATTATTTTTCTCTCTTGCCTTTGTTCAGTGTCTGTCGCTTTGATTACCACAATGCCATGCATCTTATGGTATGGATAATTGGTCAGAAAATTGACTATGGTGCCTTTCTGGCCAGTTCCTGGTGCAAAGGTTTTGGGCTGGTCCACTGCCCATGAGTTAACTTTCACATTAGTCCCCATGTGTAGATGACTGATGCTCTACCCACAATCTGACCTTCCTTAAATAGCAGGTTCACTACTAAACAGATGTCTGTCCCAGGACACCACTGCCAGTGTCAATTCAAACAGGAAACATACCACTCCCAGCCTACTGCCCTTCCCGATGAATCAAATGTTGTTGCCAAAGGGTCTCCTTGAGTTCAGAAAAAACCTCCAGTTTCAGTACAGCAGAGGACACAATGACTGGGCTGGCTGGGCCCACAGTATGCTCTTAATATTTAGTTCCCTGTGTCACGCTTGAGATTTTACATGTTACTGTAAAAGCCAAGCTAAAAAATAATTTCTTCACTATCAGTCATTTCAGGTACTAGTACTGAGTGATCTAAGGGCCTCTGATGGCTGAAAATGTCAGATGAGTAGGTTTTGGCAGGATTTGTGATACACATTTTACTTTTGGACATAAAGGAAGATTGTTACTTTTGACCTAACTCACATTCTTACATGGGGTGACCAGAGCTAGATTGCCCAAGGCCCAGCCCCAGGAAAGAATTTAATGAAAAGACGCCCAGCTCTAGCCTGGGTTCTCTTTTGCATCAGTTATCATATAAGTTAATACAATCATTTGTGTAGGATTCAGCTTGCTTTCTGTGACGTTGTATGTAAAAACCTACCTGTATGGGGGAGAGGGCTTTAGCATACCTACACAGGTTTGGAAGAATTCAATTATTGATAAATGTTGGTGAATGTCAATTTCACATACATAAACAGGCAAGAAATATTTTGATCAATAACAATTGAAATACTCAGATAGGCAAAATAAGAAAAATGCTACTTGAAAACCTTGAGTTTGATTTAGGGCTATTTACTTTGTATATTTGGACACGTGATGGTGACAAATTGTGTTTTAATGGTTATAAAGTGTCACCTTTTGGAATCTCCACATCTGTCATTAAATAATTATTTTCTGACCCATCCTTTCATAATTTCCTATGCTTGTGGAAATGTAAATTGATGATTGAAAAAAATTTAAGCCATAGTTTTGCACAGCCACCAGAAATTTAAATCAATAAAAACTGGGGGAGGGGGAGGCTTGGGAAAAAAACATCAGTGTTAGCTGTCCAAATTATTTAATAAATCAGTTCTTCCAAGGCTACAGGGAGAAAGATCATCTAGCAGCACAAATGAGAACAGCATCTAGTGTATGGCTGTAAATTTATAGGTTCAGTGAAGTTGTTATGCACTTCTAAGGGCTTTGCAGCTCTTAATGCTTAATGCTTCTTAGCTAGTGTCAGGTTATGATGTCTGCTGATTGGCATGTTGGCAGGTGAAGCCATGGCTCTGGCCATTCTAATTTTCCTACATCCTGCCCATCCAGCTTACTTGTGTTGAGAAGCAGTAACCCTACAGAGCCAGATCCCATCTTTCCTCCCCCTACACACCTTAAGCTGTAGTATGTGTGAGTTTCAGAGAAGGGCTGTGGTCAGGGGGCAGGAAAAGGGATCTGAGTCCACACAGCCACAAAAAGGCAAGTGAGAATCTTGTCCAATTTTTTTTAAAACTGTGATGTGTTAGTACTTTTGCAGCCTGATTCAAGAAGGCAGCAATACAATGTTGTCCAATAAAAGTATAAAGTGGGTCGCCATCAGGGTTTTGGCATCTTAAACCCATTAAGAATGGAACCACAACTCAGAGACGACATTTACCAGAGTTGGTGTCTCTGACTGATATTCATTCCAGGCACCCTCTCCTGCCCCATTTGCCCTAAACTTTCCTTTACCAGAATGTTTGTCTGACTTGAGGAGATGTAACCCTGCTAGTCAATTTGTGCCTGTGCCAGACTCATTCCCATGAGGCCATGGGTCTGTTACAGCACCAAAGAGCCTATTTAGCTCAACACAAGATGTACAGATCCATGCTATGGAAGTCCATCATTCAGACCTTGTTATGTTGGCTGACACATACAGAAAATATGGTTGCTTATTTTTCTGTAATGACAGCCCAGTGTGGTTCAAACTTTGGACCAGTATGCCAATATTATTATTTCTTTCAGTGTTCATACAGTACGTGGTTCATTCCCTGAGTTTCATCAGCAACCATCTATGGTGCAGGCCTGCCTTTAGTTCTCATCCTAGAAGGCAGAGTTGTCCACAATCCACACAGAATCAGAGCTCATCGGAGACAGTGCATTGCCCCCAGACACCCTGACAAGGCAGCTGCAGAAATTAATGATGGTCCCATGCCCAAACCTTGTAATTCTACTATTTTTTCCTGCATAGAACTCACTGAGATGTGAAACTGTAGTTGCACTCTGTAATATGCAAAGCAGAGATTGCAGTCTAAACATTGTGAATATTGGCATCTCATGATATTTTCTAATCCCCAGATCACAGGGTTGAAGTGTCTCCAATCCTATGATTTAGGAATGCATGAGATCCTTACCTTTAAAGAATGCCACCTTTCACCTATTGAAAACCTCAATGGTAGTTCTTATTGAGGATTAGATGTAATTTTTGCATCACAGTAAAATCTCTGGATTCCAGAATTGGTCCAGGATTGGGTTGCCAGTTGAAAAATAAGGAAATACTGTAGCTGGAATTCATTTCAGAAAGATCCAGACTGCCAATTTCCTTACATTTCTGACAGACAAAATGAGTTAATTAAATCAAGAGTAGAGTCAGGACCTATTCTTCACAAACAGTTTCACTGAAAAATGCGTCCTCACAGAGCTGGTTGGAACCCGAGGGCATTTTCCATAGAAAATGTAAACTTTTCGTTGAAAAGCAAAATTCAAAACCCAAAAATATTTGGCTGTAAACTTCTAAACAGATAACTTTTTTTTTAAAAATCAAACATATTCAAGGACAGCAGATGTTTCACAGCAAAAGTATCATTTTGTTACAATCCTGATCATCCCTAGACCTTTATTTTATTTTTAAAAAAAAACATAGGCTCTGGCACAGAGCCTGTACATCTTTTGGACCAATAAGTTGCTATTACTTTAAAAAACAATTTTGATTAATTCAAAGAGCTAAACCAAAAGAAAATGTTTCCATGTAATTACAAGCTGATAGCACGGCAAAGAAAGTCTTGATCCATCACTTTGCCTTTAACCTGTCAAGGATAAGAAACTAACATAACAAATATGGCAACAGCAGTGATCATTCCTACCAGCATCACTTTGGTAGAATCTGCAATCAATGTCACATATGGTTTCAAAACGTCATAATGAAACCCTGGAGTCAGCAGCTTACGGTGCTCGTGCCACTTTGGCCCATGTAAAACCAATAATCCTTTCCCTGAGGGAACACAAGCAAGGGAGTTCAAATCATTTCAGATTTTAGAGAACACAAGCAGATAGTTTTGATATATATAGGTAAAGCCTTAGCCTGTAATATGCAGAACTTCCAGCAGAGATGAAAACTATTTGGTCATATCTAATTCATCTCCTGTATGGAGGCTATATTTTCTAGTGTTATGAAAATAAACAACTGATAAGCACGCAGAGAGGACATTGATCTTTCACCTTCAGATTTCACCAGGACTGTTCATAATCATACTACAGATGATATTAGATAGGTGACTGGGTTTCAATGAAATAAGCATCTATTTGAACCTTCACCCATAATTGTAATTAAGTAATTGTAATTGTAATTAGGTAAACTTTTACCAGTCTCGAGGAAAGTCACCTTTGACCACATGTTCATTTTCATGCTTCTCTGCATTTACCAGTTTTAAGTCATGCCAGAAGTGGATGTGAAGATATACCGGTAGAAAGGCAGAGCTCCCATGGTTCCTGACTGGACCAGAAGCAATCAATACTCTAAATCTCAAGAGAAAGGCTGTTCTTATGAAATCTGCAACCAAATTTCTAGATCTATGAAGTTCAGATGAGCACTCAAACTTCTGGTTCCGTCTTCAAACTGAACCTTTGAATCTTCTTCCATCACTAGTCACTTCTGGATTCAAAGTTTGTTAATGAAATTTTATTTGTTTATATGACACACATAGCATCTTGTGGAGAAAAGACCTCAAGGTTGATACAAAAATGATAATAAAATTATTATTTTTTTAAGTTGCTACAAACTTGCCTGCACCTTTGCTAATTATTAAGATTTAGCTGTAAGAATGTTATAGCCAGGTGCCTGAAAATACAACCACATTCATATTTAACTAATTATGTTACAAAATATTAATGCTAATCAAAGAAATTTCAGGAGACTTCTAACTCCCAAGGATAATCAGTCATGAAACAGAAAAAACAAACACTTCTAGGAAGAAAACTGATTGTGAAAGGAGTGCAAGGTTGTGTTATCAGAGCAATAAATCGAAAGGTAAATTGGGCCTAGATTAAAGTCCCTCCCTTTTTCTTTTCAAAGAAAAACCTGAGTTTAAAATCTCAGGAATTTTAGAAATATCCTTATTAAAATTTATTTCTTCAATAAACACACTAAAGTTTTCATTCTTTAAACTTGAAGAATATTCATGGTGGGAAATGTTTTTACAGAAGATACTGGCTACTTCCCATGCTTGTTTCCATGTTTTTGTTTCTCAGTGCTTAAGGTGGCATAAGCCTCTTTTAATATGTGTATTTGCAAATATTTTGTATCCACATGCAAGCATTCCTGCAAGAACTACTTGAGATCATTGTTATATGAATAGTAAGATGTTTTGCTCACAAATAGAGCAAGTTCATTTTGTGCTAGATTAATGACTACTAGAAAGCCATTAAAGAATAGACTATTTATATTACTGGGAAATTAATTAATTACTGGTAGTGCACAAGCAAACCTTCATCCAACACAGGAAGAATAGAAAATCATTGTTCCCAAAATTGCTGTGTAGAATCAACAAAGTAAGCTAAGGACTTCCTAAGAATTATTTTAATTTTAAAAGGTGGTATTGCAAACTAAAAACTCATATAAAAGAACAGGGGTGTTTGGAAAACAGTAATTTCCTTCTTTTCAAAATAAAGTAGAAATATTACATCAGAAAATGGCCTGAATGAAAAGAAAGGGTTAAAACTGACTTGAAAAATTAACTGGCTCTTCCCTGCCACTGGATGAAAAAATGTTGTATATTGATTAAACAGACTGCATGCTCAGGAGCCGCAAAGGTCACCTAAGCCTATACTGAAATCATGCAGTCAGTAAAATATAGACAGCAACCAACTGGAATCTAAAACAAGCATCAAAGAGGTGAGTTTTCCTATAAATGCATAAAAATAAAGACAAAGAAAGTCCTATGGCACCTGAAAGACTAACAGATTTCTTAGGGTGTAAGCTTTTGCAGTCTGCAACACACACACTATGGGATGAAGTGGGATGGTCTCCCACAAAAGCTCAAGCAATAAATAAATTTTCTTAGTCTTTAAAAGTGCCATAGGACTCCTTGTTTGTTCTGCAGCTTAAAGTGTTAGCCCATGGCTGCAATAGAGCCTGCTCTTGCCTTGCTTCACTATAATCCACTGCTGACTCTGGGTTCTGACTCCTGGCCTCTGAGCCTGATTGTGACTCTGGGCTCTGATGTCTGTCTGACCACTAGGTGTAACTCCTGCTTTTACCATTACACATGACTGCTCACATCCCAGTCAATGACAGCAAGCAGTTAATCACTTTATCATCTGCGATGGGTTTTTGTTTAATGCTTTATTTTTCATCCCATAATGATAAAAAATAGCCTGAGTTAATTAGTGTGATCATTTGGCTTGGTTGTGATCACGGCGTTCCCTAAGGAAGTTGTTCTCAACCAGGGGTATTTATACTCTTGAAGTACGCTGAGATCTTCTGTGAAGTACATCAACTCATATTGTTATTGCCTACTTGTAGAACAAGCTACATAAAAAGCACTAGTAAAGTCAGTACAAACTAAAATTTTATAGAGACGATAACTTATTTATATTGTTCTGTATGCTGTACACTGAAATGTAAGTAAAATATTTATATACAAATTAACTTATTTTATAATTCTGTGGTAAAAAATGAGAAGGGAAGCAATTTTTCAGTAATGGTGCACTGTGACACTTTTATATTTTTATGTCTGATTTAGTAAGCAAATGGTTTTAAAGTGAGATGAAACTTGGGATACGCAAGACAAATCAGACACCTGAAAGGTGTAAAGTAGTCTGGAAGGGTTGAAAGTGACTGCCCTGTGGTATGTAAAGGAGACCTTGCGATTAAAGAGTTGAAGCCACACTGAAGTTGGCAATAAGAGAAACAATCCATATGAGCTCGTTCTACCATTTCTTATTTCTCTGAATTAAATACTTTCAGTAATTTTGCAAAGAAAATTACATGGCATCTGCCAAATTTAAAACTATCCCTTTCAAACCTGCAATCCAAAACTACTTCTCTGCTGTACAATCATATTTATCCAATAGCTTCGCCTAATTTCACCTTTCTTCATATACAGTGCATGTATGATGATTTCAGAAAGCTTCTAACCCTCGCTGCACCAAGGATTGGGAAATGCTGCCTGTTTATAGCTTGTTCTTGATCGATCTCAACATCATTTCTGGAAGAGTACGTGGAGGAGACCACAAATATACATACCAATCCACGGAACTATATGCTGATAGCTAACATCATCCTTAGGATCTGGAAAAGTCAAATTGAGAGAGAGAGAAGACAACAGTATTTGATTAGAAATGAATCACTGCACTATATATTTGTCTATGGGATATGCACCACCCTCTAGTTGTGAATGAAACAAAATTGGTGGCATCTCTGCATTGTGCATCAATGTTACTCAACAAAGCAACACCCAGTTCAATGTATTTGTGAGCCTGCCAAATGAAGGAGAAATGCAAGAGTATCATTAACCAAGGATTCTGCAGGTCTAGAGCCAAACAGGAAAACTGAAGAAAATTCACCACTCACATGTACCATTCTTCAGCTTGCAGCCGTATGGATATGCTAAGTAGTTTACTTTGTAACTACCATAAATTAGAGCATGACCCAAAGCTCACGAAAGTCACTGGATGCAGCTGGATATGGGACACCAAATGGAATGGACCAGAGCTCTGAGCTGATACAGAGAATCATTATTCTAGATGTTGGGCTGGTGTTCATGGCCAGGGATGCAGTGATTGCCAGATTTTGGGTCAGGAAGAAATCTTCCTTTGGCAGGGACCTTGGTGGGGATTTCAACTTCCCTTGCAATGAGGGGCATGGTTTGCTCGCTGGGTTCATCAAAGTGGGATCATTGCTTGCTGGGGATAGAGCTAATCTAATCCCTGCCATTGCACAGGAGTTTGGTATTGGTGACACCCTGCTATCTCCTGTTCTCTACTCATGGCAAACAGTTTAGTCTCTGGAGGACTGAAATGTATGGTTCGGTTCGGTTCTGTTCTGTTCTTGTGTAACTAAAACTTCGGTCTCTGTAGGGAAAGCTAGTGATATTGAATGGCCTTTGATAAACAGGGGATCAAACCGGTGGGCCACTCCACCTGGCCCAAGAATCGGCAGCCCAGTGCTGGGGGTAGGGGTGGGCCTGCGGCCAGAGATCTGCTACAGCCTGGCCAGTCAGCCCCCGGGGGTAGTGGAGCCGACTGGCGTGCTGTGCAGCTTCCATGCAGCCCGAAGGCCACACTGGAGGCTGTACTGCATGCAGCCGTCGGTCTCACCACCCCTGAGGGCCGACTGGCCAGACTGCAGCCAGCCCAGGGATGGGGTGGGAGTGTGGATCCCAGAGCCCAGCCTCTGGGCCGGCCCGCTCTGCTTCCCTCCTCAGTGCCGGCAGGCGAAGGGGCCCCCACATCGTGGTGGGCCCCAGGCATGGCCCCAGTTGGCTTGTGCATTAATCCACCCCTACCTCTAGATTGCTCAGGCACCAGCCTGCCCTGCCCCTGGTGGCACCCCAGATGGCTCAGGGGCGGGGAGGGAGCATGGAGCCAAACTTCTGGCCCCAGGGACCTGCCCCCACCCAGCGCCTGCAGGCCAGACCCTGCCAGCACTGACCAGGGCAGGAGGAAGGGGAACCGGATTAGACGGGGCTTTGGGGCTCCCCTTTAGGACAGTGCCAGTGGCTTCAGCCCCTATAGCTCCTGCACAGCGCCGTAACTGGCCATTTTGGCGCCCAGGGCGCATTCTGTTTGGAATGCACCCCGTTCAAGGAGCAGAGCCTGGGACGAACAACACAGAATATGCCTTTTGATAGAGCAGCTCAGTGGAGCCGCTCCGGGGCGCCTGGGGTAAAGCCCCATTCACCCCGCCCTATTTACTTCCCTGCTCCTGCATTAATATGGCCTTGCTAATAATCCCTTCGGTTTTATGCTCCAGGAGACTATCAAAGACTCCCTGAAGAGTTAAGTATACCTTAAATAGGATTACCCCAAGTGGGTAATGTTTATGTAGTAGTTTAAAAAGTTTGATTTGTAATCAAAGAGCAGGAAAGAAGAAATTGGAAAGAGTACCTGTTATCTAGCCTGAACTTGCACGGACTGTTCCATGGTCGGAAAATACCCTAGTAGCCCTTCGGAGCTGATAGCAACCCCTGACTGTACATAGACTCGTGGCCATCAAACACACACACAGGGGGCATCAAGGACTGGCGATTTCTGCATGACATTATATTTTTGGAATTCTGCTTTGCTGTGAAAAGCTGACACCCTGGAAATTACGCTGGCATTTGTATTTTGCAGTCCTGTAATTATCATTCAAGTGTTAGCTACACTATCCTTACCTCCTCTGGCCAATAAGGTCTTCGCATAATCAGGATGGGTGATGGTTAAAAATGCTGAGAAATTCCCAAACCACGTAGGGAAGGCATATGGGTACTGCTGGCCCCAGAACTCTGCTTTGTTCAAAACCTCCCCTTGTAGAAGCTGCAACAACAAAGGCGAAAAAAGAAAAGAAAAGATGATAATTGGAAAAATCTCAGGCCTGAAGAGATCAATGCAATCCAGGCCTTGACAAATCTGTTTCTGGTCGCCATGGTGACCAGTTCTAGTAGCCTGATGCCTAGTTCCACTGCCGAAATGTAATGAGGGAGCACCCTCTGCTGACCAAAAGTACAATTGCTGATGCCTAGCTGTGAGCCACTTTTGTCCACCCCAATGTAATCCTGGGACAGCCAAAAAAAATGTTATGTTCCTTAGTCATATTATAATTGAACCAATGGAAATCTGCAAGATGAAACCCACCCTAGTTTTGCTCCAGTTTGAAGTCTACAGGTTTCCAGATTGGGATGGGGTGCCCATCTTGGTCCTGTACTTCAATCAGAGCAGTCAGAAGTTCTACATGCAATGGGATTGCTTTAATACAAGGCATGAGCACACATATCTGAGGTCAGAATGCAGCCGTAACTCTGGACTCCCTAAGTTCAATGCTTGTAAGAGATGGAGCCATTCATCTAAGTGTGCCACAGTGCTTGGTGTGAGTTATGGTCAATCCAGTCAAAAAATTGCTTTAAAATTCCCTGCTGGTGAATAAATACATTTTCAACAGTGTATAAATATGGATAATGTACCCTCAGGAGCAAAGGTAAACACTGGGCTTTTTTATCAACTGTCTTTATGCCAAGATACTGCCACAGTAGCCCTGTTTCATCTTTCACTTTAAAGCAAAACAAACAAGGAGCTCTGTGGCACTTTTAATGACTAACAAATTTATTTATTGCATGAGCTTCCATGGGAGAAAATCCCACTTCGTTAGACATCTGAAGGCGGGGAATGTACAGAATGGGAACAAAATAAATGCAGGGAAGCGTAAATCACAGGATCTGGTCAGGCTGTCACAGCAAATCAAAGCAGTTGCTAGGATTCAAACAATGGAGTACAGCACTTAGCAGCAGGGAAATCAAAGCTTCAAAGAGAAACTGCAGAACTGGAAATCATATGCAAATTTGACTCTGTGAACTCAGGCTGGAATAAAGATTATAGGTTCTTTTCCCATTACAACTGGTAATTTTGCTTACGTTGACCCCCGCCCACTTCCCTGGTAATTTCTGTACTCCACTGTTCCCTAGGCCCAGGTGCAATAGGGGAAACAAATAATAATTCCTAATAGAGTAATGTTGCCTATCTTACTCAACAGCCAGAGCAACTCATGGAGCAAGGCCCTGCTCCACATGAATGACTGGGTTACAATCTGAACCTCAGTTGCAAGCAATTGAGGAGTCAATTTTGAGCCGGCAGGCAGATGCTCCCTGTGAATGGGGGAGCAGGGTAGGATGGGGTGAAGGAGGCAGCAGTGCAGTCAGCTCCAAGCTGGGAAGGGACGTCCCGCCAGTTCTCACTGCTGTTCCTGGGCAGCTTGGGCCCAGTGCCCTGCACGCCCCTCCCCTCAGCAGCTGAGGGCCTTGGCTCTGATGTCCTGTCCCAGCCCTCCTCACCACACATTCGCCTTCACATCCCCTAGGCTGGACTGTATCCATAAGACATGGAATCAGAACAGCAGGTAGCAGGAAATATTTAACAATCCTTCTTCCTACTGACTGAAAACGCATGAGTTTCCCAGTCATTACAGTCCACTGATTCCCATGGGTTCAAGACCACGCCCTTCATCATCTCACTACTAAACTTCAGTCCCAGCTCTTGTCTAGCATCTAACAATTAAACTAGTTATGTTTCCAAGGCAAATGGAAGTATCTACCATCATGCACTAGACTGATTTTGAATTTTCTCTATAGGTTATAAAGATTTAATTGTGGGTGACTTTACATTTCAGAAGGTTAATCTGGAAGACCCTATCCCATATTATTGCAAACATTAGTGGTCCTGGCTCCCATTGCAGGACACATGACATTGGCCAGATGATGCACAAGTTTATTCATATTGAATAGCTCTCAAGTGGCCAGTCACTCATCACCAGTGAACAGTGGTCTATAATTAACTGTTCTTGAATTCACTGCTCATTCTAATCTCCAGCTGAAGTCAGAAAAGATCAGATTATTTCTATATAAATCCACAGAATTCCCACATTTTGAATACTGCATGTAGATCTGGTCATCCCATCTCACAAAAATATATTAGAATTGAAAAATGTATAGAAAAGGCAACTAAAATCATTAGGGCTCTGGACAGGCTTCCATACAAGGATAGATTAATAAAACTGGGACATTTCACCTTGGAAAAGAGACAACTAAGGGGGAACATGATAGAGGTCTATGAAATCATGATTGGGGTGGAGAAGGTAAATGAAGTATTATTTACTCCTTCTCATTGGATAAAATCTAAGGATCAGCAAATTAAATCAGGAGGCAGCAGGTTTAAAACTAATAAAAGGAAGCATTTCTTCACATAGTGCACAGTTAACCTGTGGAACTCCTTGCCAGAGGATGTAGTGAGGGCCAAGACTATAATAAGGTTTAAAAAAGAACTAGATAAATTCCTAGAGGGATAAGTCCATCAAAGGTGATTAGCCAGGATAGGCAGGGACTGCTGTTTGCCAGAGGCTGGGAATAGCCTACAGATGAATCACGTGATGACCTGTTCTGTTCATTCACTTTGAGGCACTGTACATTGGACACTGTTGGAGGACAGCATAATGGGCTAAGTGGACCATTGGTCTGAGCCAGTATGGCTGTTTTTATGTTCTTACATTCTGAGTATGGGCCTGAGTTCCTTCACTGAGCCTGGAGCTATCTGGTTTCACCCAGCTGGGCTCCCGCAGAAACACCTGATGAGCCAGCTCGCCCAATTGGCTGCAAGAAACTGGCAGGTCAACACTTAAGATCAGCAGCACAGCAAGTCACTGGCCGCGCAATCCTTATGCATCATGATCCTCCCATCAGGCATTCTTCAAAGCATCTGATGAAAAGTGGGATTTTCTTCCAAAAAAGGTCATGCAATGAATAAATTTGTTAGTCTTTAAAAGTGCCACAGACTCGTTTGTCTTTTTGGCATTAGAGTCTCTGTGTCTATTAAGTGCTGCTTTTCCTAGCCTTGCTTCTGCCCTGCTTGGTTCCTGACTCCAACTCTGACCCGTGAATTTGGGTCTGACCCACAACATTGCTGCTGGACTTTGAGTTCTGCTATAACCACTAGACCTGACCACCACTGCTCTGACCAGTAGGCCTGACCACTCACATCCCAGTCTGTGGCAATCAGAGCTGGTTGCCTAGTGTGGGATATGTAGCACGTGGCGGCACATTACAAACCGATCATCACTACTTGACACCTTTCATTTGGCAATGGAATTAACGAACAAACGATGGGCAACCGTGTCTCTGAGCCTCATTTTCTGCAAAGAGGAGAAGCCCAGAACATGACTCTAATATGCATTCTGCCCTTCTGCAAAGGAATTACAACATGGAGAGCACTGGAGTCTTTCACTCTTTATTCACTCCCCAGAAGTCAGCTCATATAAATCAATATAGACAGCTTGACTGGTTTTAATGGAGCTAGCCTGATTTACACCAGGTGCCATAAGGTGTTCCTGTCTCCTTTTCCCTCAGTTAATCATAACCCCTTTGTTGACCTGTGATTTTTGCTCTTTATGCAATGCTCCTTACATAAGGACTGCAAAGCAAGAATTGTACAGTGGGATGCGTGACTTCCCACTGAATTATTTTAGCCATAGGAGCATGAAGAGGAATTCTCTCACAGGTCACAGGGACCTTCCCCCTCCTGCCACACACACGCAGGGAAGCGGCTTCCTTAACTGCACTGTGACTATTTCATTTTTAAATACACCTCCTTCCCCACAGCCCTTTTCTTACCTCATGGACATGGCCATATAGCCAGTGAGTCGGAGGCCCTGGAAATTTGCTGAGAGCTTTGAGCAATTCTCGTCTTCTTTGATACAGCTGAATACCTTTGAGGAGTACACAAGTCAAGCAGAACACAGCCACCAGGTGAAAAATCCGATAGATATCCACGGCCAGCCAGGCCCAGGAGGGCTTTAAGCCTCTTTCTAGCCCAGATGTCATGTTTCTGCTGCTTCTGTCAGGCACTCACAGACCGTACTCTTTGTCTTGTCACACCTCCTTTGCATGCTACAGAAATAGCAGCCTCAGCCAATGCAGTGCAGAGGCAAAAGCTGAAAGGCTGGTTCAGTGCCAAATCATGAGAGCTGTTATAGGAGATGGAGCCCAGCAGGCTGAGTAGAGTCCTGTGGAAACATAATTTATATGCAGAGTGACAGCCTGGCCTGTGCTTTTTGTTCTCTGTAGCTGCAGGCAAGGCTGCATATGGAGTTCACATTGCACAGGTTTCAATAGAAGGGTGCCTGGTAGTGGAAACTCAGCCACACTGAAAGACCTACCTTGTTCAATGAGCGTAAACAAATGTTCCCTTGTGGCTCCATACCCATTCTCATCCATCCTGCAGACTGAAAGAGTTAGGGCGCGGGTCTGAAACCTGTGGCTCCGGAGCCACATGTTGCTTCCTTGTGGCTCTGGGGTCCTCGTTCCAGGGCCCCCCCACGCCACCAGGGGATGCTGCAAGTGGTCCACTCCTAGCTCTGGCCCTCACCCCTGCCACCAGGGGACCCTGCAGGTGGCCCATGCCAAGCTCCAGGCTCATCCCTGCTACTGAGGGACTCTGCAGGAGGCCCGCTCCTGGTTGCAGGTTCCTCCCCCCCATCAGGAGACCCTGCGGCAGGCACCCTGGCCCAGCTCCCCCCATCCTCTACCAGAAGAGTACACCTATTGCAGCTGTCAAGTACCTGGTTATTGAAAGAATTTTTAAAAATGGATCTTTATTTTTTGGGTTGCCAACCCCAGAGTTAGGGGCTCTGTGGAAAAATGATGATGCTACAATGTAATTATAGACTTCAAAGCATCTGATGAAGTGAGATATTCTCCCAGGAAAGCTCATGCAATAAATAAATTTGTTTGTCTTTAAGTCCCACAGGACACCTCATTTGTTTTACTGAACTAGACAAACACGGCTGCCCCTTTGGAACTAAGTATAGACTGGATCCCAAACCATCCACATAAGGCAGCCAAATTAAGATTGCACTGGCAGGATCAAGCACTATACCCAACATGACTGCTCTTCTTGGATGCCTCCGTTTTTGGGTGCTCAACATGGGATACTGTAGGACCCAACAAACAGATCATTCAGGGCCAAGCAGGAACTGAGCTATGTGAAGAGAGAGGGTTTGCTGAACATTGTTTGCTGGTGTTCTATGTGTGCCTGGGCTGGGCACACAGATAAAAACTGGAAATGCCACTGGAAACAGAGAAGGCAGCAAAGCAGCACCTGACCCAGCCACAGAAGCACTGGTAGCGTGGTCCTAAAAAAAAGTTGAGAAAAAGAGAACTTTTGGGTGAGGTGCTGACCAGAAAGAGGATTGGATCTTTGAAGAAAGAAACTTTCTCCTGCTGTTTGATTCTTACTGTGTTCAGGAAAAAATGACTTCTTGAACATTCTTTGTAAAGAAGCAGATTTACCCTAACTCCATTTTCAATTTCTCCTCCGAATGTGACTTACCCGCAACAGCCCCCAAATTGACTATCCTCTCAGATCAGAGGGTGCAAGAGCAATATTATCATCACCATGGACAGGTGACAAATTGAGGGGTTTTGACAAAAATTCAGATGTGATTAATTAGTCAGACACCAGAATTTAACCCCTTACTGCCACTTCTCTTTAGAAACCAAACATCTGTTCTGCAATAAGGAACATGAGACAGCACTGACTGGCATGCTGGTCCAGGTACATGGTGCCCAAAGCAACATTCATCAAGTGGACAAATAGGAAAAAGAATCAAAGAAAAAAATCAACCCATGGTCTTTAGTGCCTTTCTTGATGGTCTCTCTCCTCAACAGCTGACTGTGCAAATCTATTTCTCTAGCCTGTTCCAATCCCAGCATGGGCAGTATTTGCCTAATAGGTGAAACTGAGGCTTTTTCGCACTGAGAAACTGGTTAAATCTCAAACCTAAATTGCCTTGGGTTTACAGATCTAATGTACTTTCAGCTTGAATAGCCTTCCTCAGATGGAAGAGACAGTGATAGACAAGGTGGGTGAGAGGTAATAGCTTTTATTGGACCAATTTCTGTTGGGAAAGAGAAACTTTTTTAGCTACAAAGAACGAGCTCTTCAGATCCTGGTGTGGGAGAGATTTTACCCCTGGATTATTGCAAGTTGCTGCTGTGTGCAGAGCGATAACCTCGCTTGTGTTTTCTGGTCTCTGTAGCAGCAGGGAAGACTGCAAAGTCCAAAACAGGAATGTCCCGGGGGGGGGGGGGGGGGCAGGACCCAGAGCCAGTCAGCTTTTGGATGGTCCAGCCCACCCCTCTCTTGAGCTGGCTTCTCCACCCCGGAGGGCAGGGCAGGCAAGCCCAGATGCCAGGATCTCCTATCCCGCCCCACCCCTGAGCCGGTTGGTCCACCCTGGGGGCAGGGAGCCTGGGCCCCGAGGCTGGGTTCTGCACTCCTATCCCGCCCTGCTGCCCAAAGGCAAGCGGGTGAGGGCAGGGGACAGTGCAGCACTCGGGGATGGGTGCGGCAGGGGCATGGTCCCTGCACTACCCTGCTCACAGCAAGGTGGAGCGGAGCCTGCAGAACAGCATGGCCTAAGGCAGTCACCCTTCTCATCCCCCGCCAATTAAGGATGGCTCTGTGGAAAAGAAGCTGCCTCAGGCTTTTGCAAAAAACTTGTGTCACTCAGCTAGTCCTGTTCCATAAAGGCAAGCTAGGGATAGCCTCTGAAATCCTGGCTGTTGCTTTCAGGC
Organism: Podocnemis expansa; assembly: GCA_007922195.1. Taxonomy (NCBI): domain Eukaryota; kingdom Metazoa; phylum Chordata; order Testudines; family Podocnemididae; genus Podocnemis; species Podocnemis expansa. The sequence continues at coordinate 5,714,556 of ML682035.1, read as the reverse complement.
AGGAAACATGTGTCTGGGACCTGCCTCCAGAGTGGAGCAAGTCATGGGCGTTGCTGCTCCTGGGCCCGCAGGGCTCATATTCTGCATTGCCTTCTCCCTGCCTTGGATCCTCCTCCATGCAGCAGCTGGAGTTGGATCCAGGCTGGGGCCGTTTGCCACGCCCAGCCAGCAACGCAGTCGCAGGATCTGGATCCAGCTCTGGGCCACCTGCTGCTTTCTAGCAGGAGGCAGGAGCCAGAGCCGGGCTGGGGCCGCCTGCCTCTTGCCGGCAGCAGAGGCGGCTTTTGGGGTAGGCGAAACGGGTGTATGCCTAGGGCCCCAAGCAGAAAGTGGCCTCATTGCCTGCTTTGCCTGCCCCAAAAGCTGCATCTGCCTCAGTCAGCAGCAGGAGAAGCTGGCTGCTGGGGCTGGGACTACCAGCTGGCGCCAGGGCCAGAGCCAGTGGCAGAGGAGCTGGATCTGTGGAGGGGGAGACAGGAGCACAGGAGGGGGGCCCGTGGGCCTAGAGGGGTCCCCTACAATGGGCCTTTGCCTAGGGCCCCCAACAGCCAAAGGCTGCCTCTGGCCGGCGGCAGCAGCAGAAGGCAGGAGACAGGCTGGGGCCGCCTGCTGCTTGCTGGCAGGGGCCGGATCCGGCTTCAGGTTGCTTGCCAGCAGCGGCTGGGGCCAGATCAGGCCCTGGAGCCAGATCAGACCCCCAGGGCTGGATCAAGCCCAGGGCCTGGGCCCAGACCCCTTTTTTGGGGACAGCAAAGCTCCTGGAGCTAGTCACAGAGGCTGAGGTGGCTTCATCCTACTCAAAATAGTCCCTTTTCCCTAATGTCAGAGTTTGTTTGTCATAAATATTCATATCTTAGACCTGTTCTACACATAGAGTAATTTAATGAAAGGTCTGATTTTTGCACTGATTTAGCCCAATTTATGCAACATACGGTGTGGACTCTTCTGTATTTATTTAACCCTCACTTGCAGTATCTTAACAAGTTCCAAAGGGGTAATCGTGTCAATCTAGTTCAGCAAAACAAACAAGGAGTCTTGTGGCACTTTTAAAGACTTATAAATTTATTTATTGCATGAGCTTTCATGGGAGAAAATCCCACTTTGTCAGATGCTTGAAGATGGGAAATTTATAGAATGGAAGGAAAATAAATGCAAAGAAGTGTAAATCATAGGATCAGGTTAGACTGTTTCAGCAAATCAAAGCAGTTGTTCAGATTCAAACAGTGAGTAACAGCATATTAGAACCAAGGGAGATAGAGAGAAGGCAAAATCACCTTTTGTAGTAAGAAAGTCAACCAATATCTCTATTTAAGCCCAAGGCAATGGTGCCAAATCTGCATATGAATTCCAACTCTGCAGTTTCCCTTTGAAGCTTTGATTTGTAATCAATTTGGTTATGTATGGCTATTATATCGTCCATGGACTGAGCAGGGAAATTGATATGTTTCCCTACTGGTTTTTGAATGTTGTTATTTCTGATGTCAGATTTGTGCCCATTTATTCTTTCGCACAGAGACTATACTATTTGGCCAATGTATGAGGCAGAGGGGCATTGATGGCACATGATGGAAAATACCATATTGGTGGATGAGCTGGTAAATGAGCCCTTTGACAGAGAAGCTGGTTTGATTCTGTTCTATGATGGTATCATTTGTGCAGATACATGGACGAAGTTGGCAACAGTGTTTGGTGCAAGGCCATGTGCTTGCTTTAATGTTTCTGTTGTTTGGTCTGCAGTTGCTGAGTTCATATGGAAGAATCTACAGATGCAAGCTAAACTGTTATAACCGGTTTTAAACTGATAAACAAAAGTCCATGCACAAAAGCTGCACCGATTTAAATAAATTAATTTAAGTTAACGCAGTGAAGTGTGTGTGTGGAGACAAACACTTTGCAAACAAACAAGACAAAAACCACTGGGAAGCATGTTGGTGTTATGATGTTATGAATCTCTCTGCTGTGTCCCACCTCTTAAATGGTTCTGGAGAAACCCCTTCTGTGTGGCAGACCCCCAGGTCTGCCCCTATTCCCTACTCTACCCCCTACTCTTCCCTCAGGACAAGCCACACAGCCTCAGTGCCTCCAAGACTGGGACATAGTCTACACCTAAAATGCTGCATTGGAGGCTCCACCTCCCTGAGAGGTGGGCAGCTCTGTCCACAGGAGAACCTCTCCCAGCCTCCAACCAACCTAACTTTATCTACACAAGAGCATAAGTTGGTATTGCTCCCTCCCTCAAGGGTATGGATTTTTCACACCCCCCCAAGCCACGTAATCAAACCACTTTAGGACGGTAATGTAGACCAGATGGGAGCCCCTGGCCTCCTGCCCTCCTGCTTCACACTGAGCACTCTGCCCAGGTATGCCCACTAAGATAAACTCCAGGTTCAACTTTTACACTCTTCTTACACAGGTCATAAAGTAACAGCAAATCGGAAAGGAATGAAACTAAATGCAAGGTGGTTTGAGCCTGTAAACTGCTCTGATTTGCTGTTACTTTATGACCTGATCCTATGTTTTACACCCCCTTGCATTTAGTTTCATTCCTTTCTGTAAGTTCACCCATCTTCGAAGCATCTGAGGAAGTGGGATCTTCTCCCACAAAAGCTCATGCAAAAAATAAATCTGTTAGTCTTAAAGTGGCACACAACACCTTGTTGTTTTGCCATAAAAACGACAGAGAATAATTGTTCTCTCCAGCAGGGCCAGGTTAAGGGGCCCCGGGGCCCTGGGCTGTGCACTTTTGTGGGACCCCAAGCCTGGGGTGCTGCCTCCCCCACACTCTGGGCCCCAGCTCACCCCACATGTGAGGGAAAGATGAATCCTGTGATTACATTTCACTGCATCAGATCAGATTACAAAGTCCTGTAGCATTTTTAAAGCCTTATGTTTGTAGTTAGAAAGTCCCATTCATGTCTCTATTCTTTGTTTTTCATTACAAACAGTGATTCTCACCTTTCTTAAACTTACCGCTTCTGATATAAGCAAGGAGTCCTGCAGCACTTTTAAAGACTAACGCATTTATTTATTGCATGAGCTTTCGTAGGAGAAAATTTCACTTCGTCAGGCTCTTTAAAGTGGGGAACTTCAAATGTCTTCAAAGCGTCTGACGAAGTTGGATTTTCTCCCACAAAAGCTCATGCTATAAATAAATTTTCTTAGTCTTTAAAAGTGCCACAAGACTCCTTGTTTATTTTGCCGGATTGGACTAACACAGCTACCCCTTTGGGACAGTAGAAATGATCATTTATGTGGAAGAGGGGTAGGTTTCCCATGTACAGGCTTAGCATTGGTGTAAAGGATGTGGGGCAACTGTTGACTTGACTATGGATTGAGTGATTTTTGAAATGTTGGCAAAAGTCTAGGTCAGCTGCTTTTATCCATGTTATAAATCTATATAAATAAGAAATCGAAAGCTATTTATCAAGGGTCACTTGTCACAGGAGATTAGACTTAGGGTGTATACCTTCCATGAACAATCCTGGCCAATTCTTCCTGTAAAACTTATTCTGCATATGCCTCTGCTTATTCACTCTTAAAAGAACTTGAATTCCTGGCCTGTTGTGAAGAGAACAATCACAACAGGCAAATGATGTGCTTTGCTGGACATTCCTTGCAATAACCATCGTGCTCAACCTTCTTGCAACAAGCCATCTGTAAACAGATTAGAAAACAGTGACCACAGGGGAAGAAATGTTCTTTGCCACTGTTTAATAATTGCCAGCTGCCTTTCAGGACCCTATCCTACAATAGAGGGTTATATTGGGCATCTACCTGCCTTGGGTACTATAACAAGCTGGTCTTCCCTTAAAGAGCCAGGAAACCTGTTTGATTGTTAGACTAAGATGGGAAGTGGTAATGGGGGGGGGGTCTATAAAAGGGCAAAGAGAACACAGTTGGAGGAGGGCTACAGGAAACTAGTGGGCACACGTGACTAGCCCTGGAATGAAGAAGAGATGCCAAGGTAAGGTCCTCTGCCCACTGACAGCTTGCTTTGGCCATCAGCATTGCTTTGTTTTGTGAGTTTTTGTATTTGAATAAATAAACTGAACCCTGAGAAAGGGACCTGATACAGACTTTAGGCTGATGCCAGCCCTTCCTGGGCTGGGGAGGAGGTCAGTGCCGGCCACACGTGTATGGTGAAGGAAGAGGCTTTGTGAAATTCTTCAGAACTACTATTGAGTCTCTAGCCTAGCTTCAGCCACTGTCATGCTTTTGTGATTACCAGGGGAGTGTAGGGGAAAATCTAACTCTGGCCCTCAACTTCAGAAAGAGGCACACCACAGCCTTCCCAATGAAGCAGACCCATTCCCAGCTGAGACTCCAATAGGCAGAGAACGAGGTGTGGTTCAAAGTTTATTATTCAGCTGAATAATAAAAGGAACTGCAGCAGAGGGGAGCAAAGAGAAGCTAGCCTCTCTGAGCAAGAACCCCCAGTCTAGGGGCTACAGGTCATACATACTTTTTAACATGCAAAATACAATATACATAATGCAACAAGCTCATGCATAATACAACAAGTTACATCATGCCTAAAATCCATACATGGTATTACTACTTTTAATATGCAGGTTACATAATTAGATTACTTAATAGGCAGCATATAGTTAGCCCACCTCTGTTGTTGTTTACAGCTTATTTGGGTAACACTTACTGTCCTTGACCAATGAGAGTGGCCAGACTCCTGTGACCCCTCAGCTACCTAGCCCCTGCCAACCTGTTTACCAGACTAGGGTGATGGCTTCCCATCAGGGTCCAGACAGGAGGGATTGTCTTATAATCAGCCTTTGTGGATTACCTCTTGTATCTATAGAAACAGCCTAACCTCCTATCAATCTAAACCCCCTAGCTCCCCTGACTAACTAAACTTGTCTAAGCAAACACAAGTCTTTGGCACAGAACTTCCTGACCAAACTTACTCCATCTTTAAACCTCCCTTACAGGAGCTACTATTACTGTTTCATCAGTAGCACAACTGGTTTGTTTTAATTCCATTCCATCACAATCAGGACTCAAATCAGGTGTGTGCTCAGGCAGGGAGGAGGAGCAGAAGATGGTTGGATGATGTGGGCTGACTGTGAGTAATGGTTTGCTGCTTGGATGTACCTATTTCTCCAGTCCCCCCACAGTGCAGGGAAACTGGATTGTTCAGGGAAGTGAGGGAGGAGGAAAATAAAAGGAAAAAGTTTTCCTTGTTGAATGGAATAGAGCCACATATAGTCCTGTGTGTCCACTAGTGGTAAGAAGATTGTGAGGAGTGCTTTGTTGAGTTTTGATTTTATTATTTCCAGATATTCCTGGGAATTATCTCATTGTAATACCCCTTAACCATTGCTGATCCCGAACCCTGTCAACAGCAAGCTACCTTTATGTTGCTGGTGAATGCACTGACAAGTAGGAGAGTGGTAAAAACTGGATTATTCCTGTCTCCATTGCTTCACGTTTGTCCAGAGAAGGTCATGGGTTGTGGGTGACAGGCCTTAGCAAATTCATCTCTGGGAGTTTCACAGCCTTCCTAAGACGAGCCTAGTAGTTACAGCCCCTTTTATCATGATGGTAGAATAAAAAGCTACAACGAGATTTGTTCTCATATGGGCTGTCTGAATGAACGGTCTCAGACTGGAGCCAGCTACCCGTGTTAAAGACATTCATGCCATTGGACTGTAGATATTTCATGTGGCTATACGCAGGGAATCTGTTTGTCATTTTGATGCTTCCCATTTTCATTCCCAAATGTTTACACCTAAAGAACACAAGATTTGCCAAAGTTAACAGAGCTTTGCTCCATTTAGTCTGGTTTTCTACCTCCTTTCACATTAGAACAGATCATTGGATCACGTACTTCGGCAATGGGTAGCACACTTGATAGTTCAGAAGAAAGTATATTCCTGTACGTGACACACCTGCCTAGCCGCTCCATGTGTGCACACGTCCTTAAAACAACATGCACAGAGGGGGGAAAAGCTCTTCTTGTCTCCAGCAGGTGGTTATTCAGGTTTCTTCCTGAAGCCATGACCTTGGATTACTTTATTACCTAGTTTGAACAGCTGCAAAGCTATTTTCAGGTAAAACACTGTTGAACCCTTGTTTATTTAAATCTAGTTGATGTTTGCAATCCTGACATCCTGCTACGTTAGCTACACACAACATAAAGAAATTGCTTGCTTTACATTTGCTTTGCTGCATAAATGACTGAGCTCTTACGAGTTCACAGGGCTAGCTAAGAGAAAAAATTAATAAATCATGTAGTTGCATACTTCTTGGGTGCATCAACTACCCTAGTGCAGTGGTTTTCCAACTTTTTTCCTTGCGACCCAGTTAAAAAAAAAAATCATTTATGCCCAAAACCCAACTCTTGCATCTTCGAGCAATGCATTCCAGTCTTTCAGCAGCAGCGGCAAGGGGTGCTGCGACTCAGTGCCTGATGGTCTGCGATCCACTACTGGCTCCTGACCTTAAGTCTGAAAACCACTGCCCTAGTCCAAGATAAATGTTGCCCAATTATCAGCTTTGGCTTCTATCTATCTGTTGCTTTGAAAGGCTTTAAATCTAATTCACGTTAGAAAACATTGCCTTGGGGGCATTTGAGTTTAGCCAAACTACACTGCCAGCCAAGACTGAAGCCCTTCATTTATTCACAGAGCAGGTACAGCACTGAGAAAAATTCAGTGAGCCGTGGCATAAGCAGCTGTGGAAGTGATGCCAAACAATACCACTAAGTCCAGTCAAGAAGCTCTCTAGGGAGAGATTTTGTGGTAGGAAATAGACCAACTCCCATCTTCCTGATTTTCACGTGCACTCTCTCTGCTCTGTTGTGATGGCCCACTGGCGAGACAGACTCAAATATTAACATCCTGGAACGCGCAAAAACAACCAGCATGGAAGCAATGACAGTCAAACCGTGGCTTAGATGGAGAAGTCATGTTGTCAGCATGGGTCATGACAGACTTCCAAAAAAAGTTTTTGATGGCCCGCTGAAGCTTGGGAACTGCAGAAGAGATGGCCAATGGAAATGCATCGAAGACACCCTTAAGCAACTTTGTCAATAAATTGATAACATTGATAACTTTAAAACTGTGGCCATGAAGAGATATGAATGGAAAGCAGCTACCTACAGAGGCTGCAAACATCATGAGAAAAGCAAACATGAAAAACTGATCAAAAAAAGGGCCGAGTCCACCCAAGGCTTCAGTGGGGGCCTATATGTTCCTCTGCTACCGTTCATGATCTTGCTCCTCATGAGGAGGAAACATGGATGGTGTGATGTCATCATACTATGGCCTAATCATAAAATCATAGGGCTGGAAAAGACCTCATGAGGTCATCTTGTCCAACTCTCAGCTAAAAGCAGGACCACTCCCACTAAATTATGCCAGCCAAGGTTTTGTCTAACTGGGCCTTATAAGTTTCCAAGGATGGAGATCCACCACCTCCCTAGGTAGCCTATTCCAGTGCCTCACCACCTTCCTAGTGAGAAAGATTTTCACAATATCCAGTCTTGACCACCCCAGCTGCAGCTTGAACCCACTGCTCCTTGTTCTGTCCTCTGTCACCACTGAGAACAGCCCAGCTCCAGCCTTTTTGGAGCACCCCTTCAAGTAGCTGAAGTTTGCTATCAAATCCTGCCTCAGTCTTCTCTTCTGCAGGCTAAATAAACCTAGTTCCTTCAGTCAATCTTCAGCCACTGAAACCATGTGTGATGACATCACCTCACCGGACTATAGGACCCCCTGAGAATGCTCATGATGTCATCATTAAGAGGAGACCAAATGACATCACACACAGCTCCCTGCGAACACTCCATGATGTCATCATCCAATGAGGCTAGACGGCCCCAGCAGGCCACAGGCAATGCTGCGATGAAGTCACGCACAGCCCCCTGTGAACACCCCTGACGTCATCATCCAGCTAGTCTATACAGCCGCAGGAGAACGCAGGCAATGCGGTGGTGACGTCACGCACAGCCCCCTGTGAACACCCCTGACGTCATCATCCAGAGAGGCTACACGATCACAGGATGACGCAAGCAATGCTGTAGTGATGTCACGCACAGCTCGCTGTGAAAACCCCACGATGTCATCATCCAATGAGGCTACACGGCCGCAGGAGACCACAGGCAGGGTGGTGGTGACGTCACCCACAGCCCCCTGTGACACCCCTGACATCATCATCCAGGGAGGCTAAACACTCACAGGCAACGCAGCGATGAGGTCAGGCAGAGCTCCCCCTGGACGCTCATGACGTCATCACCCAGGGCCGCTACAGTCACAGGCAACGCTGCGATGACGTCACCGTCCACCGGCACTCGCCAGCCGCCTCAGAACGCCCCGAGCCCTGACGTCATCGCCCTACGGCCCTCTCCAGGCGCAGGAGGAGCCGCCCGCGCGTTGCCACGGAAACGGGGAGCCCGGGCCCGGGCGCCGCTGCTGGCCCTTTAAGGCCCCCCCCCCCGCGCTCCGCAAGGGGCGGGGCGCCCCGCGGGCCAATGGGAGCGGCTCTTACTGGCGGGTGGGTCGCGGCGGGAGCGGCCATGGGGCCCGGGCTGGCGGCGGGCGCCAGGCCCCGCTGAGGGAAGGAGCGAGCGGCCGCGGCAGCGCCAGGCCCGGGCCCGGCCCGCCCAGCCCCCTGCCCACGCTGGAGCGCCGCGGCCCGGCGGCGGTGCCGGGAGTCTGGCCCCAGCCCCCCGCCCCCGCCCCCGCCGCCGGGGCCCCGCTCAGCCCGCAGAAGAGGATGAAGAAGCGCAAGGAGCTGAACGCGCTGATCGGCCTGGCCGCCGACGGCCGCCGCAAGAAGCCGCCCAAGAAGGGCTCGGGCCACCGGCTGCTCCGCACCGAGCCGCCCGGCTCCGAGTCCGAGTCCAGCTCCGAGGCCGACGGCGACGAGTTCGGGGCCCCGGGCGCCCGCGCCCGCTTCGCCAAGTGAGGCCCGCTGGGGGCGTCGGGGGGGGGGGG
>ML682035.1:5670207-5705205 GCA_007922195.1 Podocnemis expansa | reverse complement strand
GAGTTGGAGGGGGTATTGGTGTAATAAGGGGGGCTGGGGGCTGTAGGGGGTGTCAGTGGGGGATGGGTGCAATAAGGGGGGTGAGTTGGGGTGGGGTGATGGGCAATAGGGGGTGTTGGTGGAGGAGCAGGAGGCAAGTTGGAGGGGGTATTTGTGTAATGGGGTGGGGGGCTGTAAAGGCTGTCGGTGGGGGGTGGGATGGGGAGGGGATGAGTTGGAGGGGGTATTGGTGTAATAAAGGGGGCTGTAGGGGGTGTCAATGGGGGACGGGATGAGTTGGAGTGGAGGACTGGTGTAATAAGGCGGCTGTAGGGATGTCGGGGGGCTGGGCTGGGGGAGAGGATGAGTTGAAGTGGGGTATGGGTGCAATAAGGGGGCCCGAGGGGGTCTTTCTGTTGCTGTGGGCTGTGAGCAGGTTAAGGGGGGCGTAAAAAGGCTGTAATAGGGAGAGGGCGAGAGGCACAGTTTGGGATGGGGTCGGAGGTGGGGGCTGCAGGCTATGAGGGGCATGCTTGGGAAGCTGGAGGATTGGGGGGAGGGCTGGTTGTGGGACGTGAGGGTAACTTGTCCACAGCACCTAGTTTCATCAGATTCTGACACCTGAGGGACAGCTCCTGTGCATAAACCCTGATTTTCTTTGTTGCGGATTCACTGTTGTTTCCCCTGTAGAGTTTGCTGTTCCCTTTTCCTAGTGGTCCTGCCCTCTATCTAATTCTAGTGATTGCTGCTCCTGTTTTGCAAAACATAAGAGGGTTTATGTTCTTCTTTGTATCCTCTTTCAGTTGCATGTTTTCTATCTCTAATAGAGATGAGTGCTCCTTGATCTCTAGTTATGATGCCTTTTTCATCTTCTTGATCTTTTTTTCTTGCCTCAAACACACAAATGTCTTAATTTTGGGCAGTCTGGTTTCTTGGTGATGAAGGTGGAGACCATTCTTTCTGCAAAGTTTTTTCTTTCTGAAAGGTCAGGCTATCACTGATACCCTTCATCCAACCCCACTGTTCTTCCATGGGTGCATATTATACTGTGTGTGTACCCACGCATAACTCACTGGCCAGGTCCATTGACATTGTCTGGCTGGTGACTTTTTTCAGATAAAGCGCTCTCACAGGCGCTGACTTTTTAAAATTTACTTCCAAGGTTGAGCTCTTTGATTTCCTGAATTACTGGTGTTGATATGTAATGCTGCCTCTGGCTTCTCTCAACTTTTAATCCGCCTTCCTGGAATCTAGCTGGCACTTCTGCACCCATTGATCAAATTAGGCACGCACTTCACTGTCTGGTTTCTAGACGAATGAACCTCTTCTGTCAAAGTGATTGCTGTCTTGGGTGTTTCTAATGCACCAACTTGCTGCTGTTTTTAGACACTATTATTTTGTTGATGCTCAGGAAATGAACATGTGTTTCTCCTTTTGAGGAGAAAAGCTCCTCCATCCTCCCATCTCACATCATTGGGTCACCACAGTAGCTAGCCTTACAAGATGGTTACCAGATAGTCCGACAGACTGTTGGTTGCCAATGAATCCTTGACTCTTCTAAAGTAATATTTAGATATTTAACATTTAATATATGTGTTGAATCTTTTTGTTTTGCAAATATCAAGTGAGGGCAAAATGATCTCAGATGTTTTCTTAAATGTGCATTGTCCTATATGAAGGAAGGAATCTTCATTCAACTAGTAGAAATAGATCTGAAATAGCTTTCCTATTCTGTTAGGTGTATATGGCAGCATATGCATGATAAATATCCATGAAGGGTAAAGATGGTGGTTAGACAGATGGGGTGGTTATTGGTATAGTGCATGTGCATTAATTTTTACGCAAGTAAATATGCAGATGAATTAACGCATAGTGTTGCTGTTGTACTAGGCATAGAGTAAATACTTCTGTTGGTAAATTCTTTAGTTACAGTGGGGATCCGTTAACACGTGGGTGTCTGGGGCCAAACCGCCGTAACCGCACATAAATCGGACCAGGAATGTCGCTGTCCCAGCAAAGGACGTGGGGCACCGCTCCCTGGCCACGGGCCACGCCCCCAGCCCCGATTCTGCACTGGGGCCTGACCTGGCCTCAGGTGTCTGCTGCCGCCAGCCTGGCCCCGTAAGGAGCGGCAGTCGCAGCCACAGGCAGCCTGGCCTAGGCTGGGGCCAGAAGGGGCTGCTGCCCTCACGGGTAGCCAGGCCCTGGATCTCTGGCCGGAGACCGGGAGACGCAGGGGCCAAGCCAGGAGTCAGGGCACTGGTGCTGGGATTCGGGGCAAGAGCCCCATGTGCCAGGCCCCAGCAACGCCCCTACCATGGTCCCATAGACACCATGCGTTAACAAGTCCTGCCTGTTAAATTGGTAGCTTCAGGGGACGTGATGCTAGCGTGCATTAACCAAATTTGTGGATAAACCAATCGCGGGTAAACCGGTCCCCGATGTATATTGAAGATCCTCCCATGGTAACTTAAAATCTGTATCGAAATTCTAGTCAGGATCACAGTACTTTTTTATTTATGTATTTATATAAATGTCATAAAAATTGATCAATTCCTACCCGTTGCTTACATCTATGTTACTTTCCAAACAATTATACTTGAATTTCACATTGTAACTCTACTGTAATAAAAGCAGAAAACTTTGGAAAGAGGAGCATGACAATTACACTAAGCTTGGGGGAGGCATGTTTTCAGTCTTGGATATGTTGCACTGTGAATGCTATTTAAACCAGATTTTCACGGTGTTCCCCTAATCAACTGTTTTATTCCTGGAAATGCACTCTTTCATTGGTTTTTATCCTCAGCATTTTGTCAGAATGTCAGTTAAGATGACTTGATTTGTAGATCTTCCTACATTTAGAGGATAGCTGTATGTGTCATGATTTTTTTTCCCCCCCCTTTTACTCAGGGGAGAATACCTGAGATGCTGCAAGTTCTGTTACCCTCTGTGTGCTTTTGTCATTCTGGCTGCCTGTGTGGTAGCTTGTGTTGGCTTAGTATGGATGCAGGTCGCCCTCAAGGAAGATCTGGATACACTAAAGGAAAAATTTCGAGCCAGTAAGTATGTTAACCTTTCTTAATCTGAATAACAGCTGTTTGTTACCCTACCTGCTGGGAGAAGATGAACTATATAAAATGTAAGCTACTAGGCTGTGTTTCAGATTGCCACAAGACAAGGTTAGGATAGTCAAGTTCAGAATCTCAGCTATCTGTCTGGTTTTTTTATGGAGATTTGTTTACATCTTTTGTAGAAACAAAATGTGAAAATAGTTCCCCAGAATACAGAAGAGAAGTACTGCTGGCTGCTTTAAAAAATTCTCAACTTTTTTTCTTGTCTCTGAATGTTGCAGGTCATGTACTGCTTTAGTAGAATGTTGATGATCTCTGTGTATCTTTCTGAAACCTGTAATTCATTTGAACAGTACTACACAACCCACTTTTCTGCCATTATTTATTTTCATCGCTTGTCTTTAAAACTTTAGTTCAGTTGATCCTTCTGTACATAAAGGAATTTAAATATACATCAACATTTTGCTGCTTAATATCAGTCTTGTTTGTTCTTTCTCATAGGTTGAGGCAGTGCAATCAAATCACATCTCTTGTGTATAGATTTGCCTCAATTAGTTACTTTATGAACCTTTCCTCAAACAATAAAGTCTGTCATCCACCCCCCCTTCCCCTTCCCCTTCCCCAAGACATAGCTGGAAAATCAGAATAGGTAAATCTCAAATGGCAAGAAATAATCAGTTATCTTGCTACAATTTCTTTAAGGCTGTCAATTAATTTCAGGTAATGAATGTGATTAATATAAAACAAATTAACTAGATTTTAAAATCATGATTAATTGCATGGTAAAAAAGGATAAACAAAAGAAATAGTATTTTTCAGTTTACTTCATAAAAGTGTGCTGATTCTACTTCTTGTTCAGCCAGTTTTAAGACAAACGCATATAGCGTTGCCCTCTTTCTATTTACAATGTTAACTGAAAGTAAGAGCAAGTCGTGGCATGGCACTGTTGTTGTCACTGTTGCAAGGTATTTATGGCCATAGATATGCTAATTGTGCTATGCCCCTTCGACTGTAGTCTCTAAAGTTTGTTTTTGAGTGCGGTTCTATAACAAGCTAATTCTGTGTTTGTAAGTGACACTTTCATAGTTCAAGATTGCATTACAATACTTGTGAGATTAATTGAAAAATACTATTTCTTATGCTGCTTTTTACAGTGCAAATAATTGTAATAATTCAAAAACTACACTTTGTATTCTGTTATAAATTAGCTTAGAAAATAAAACATCTGAAATATTTATAACAACTTTAAATTTGTATGCTGTTGTTTAGCAGTGTAACTAAAACTTCAGATGATTGACCTTTTTACTCATGATTAATTGCAATTTTTTTTGTTTGACAGCCCTAGTTATTTATATTACAGTAGTGCCTAGTGTCCCCAGCCGCAGGCCATATTGTACTTGTCGTCTGTTTTTGCACATTGTGCATGTCTTTTCTGCAAAGATCTAACAATCAAAATAGACAAGGCAGAACAAGTTTCTGCTAGAGAAAACATTTCACTATCCCCATTTCGCAGATGGTACAGAGGCTCCCTCACAGGGGTGGGGAATTGAACCTGCATCTTCTGAATCTCTGTGCAAAGCCATAATTTCAGGCCCATTTTTTTTCCTTTCTGTTCTTTTGAGACTTATTTTAACAGTTTCTCATCGTTATTCCTATTGTATGTCCTGAGGTGGTTTTGGATGTACCAGTATGCTCAATTAATTGCTTCTGATGATCAAAAACAGCCTTTGCTCTTTTATAATTGCCTATAAAATCTGCATTGTGTTCTGTATGTTCTTGTAACATGAACATATCCATTAATTAGTGCTTTTGCTTTGACCTAAATAGTAGGTAGTATATATTGTGAGCTTGTGTGCAAAGTGGACATGGTAATTTCTGCCACTGATTTCTGAACCAGCTTTGTGTAGATAAAGACTTTTATTAGCATGACACTGAAAAAAAAATAAAATTCAAATGGAAAATCTCTTGTAACTTCAGGGTTTGGTGGAGGGCTATGTTCCCTCTAAGCTGTGCGCGTTTGCGCATGCACACAGGTTGTGAAGCCCGTGTACACAACAAAATAAAGCACGCACAAAAAATTCAACAGTGCTAATATTTTTGTGCTACTTTAAGAAGGCTGTTTCAAATAAGGTTTTGTAACTTATAAAATCATTTCCATCACCATATCAAAATAAAATTTAGATATTATTTGCATGATATGCTTTGTTGCGCTCACAAGTGTGAACACACTCACTGGAGTGCGCACAAATTTGGATACTAGTTCTGAAAATTTGCACAAAAGAAATTCTTTGCATACACAGACTATGAAAAATTAGGGGGAACATTGGTGGAGGGGAGTGGTTCTGACATCTTTCAACTAAAGAGTCAAGGCAGGTGAGATGATACCATTTTATTGGACCAACTCCTATTGATGATAGTGACAGTCTTTGTAGCTGCACCAGTGGTTCCCAACATTTTCTCTGCCATGGCACACCTTGCTACCTTTAATTAATTTGAGGCACACCACCATATAGTTTCCAAATGAACTCATAAATATTCATGAGCCACTGAGCCAATCCAGAGCTCTTTGAGTAGTTTTTCAAAAAAAATGGTGGCACACCTTTATGCCATGGCACTCTGGTTGGGCAAACACTGAGCTACACAATTCTTTGGGTCTGGGAAAGGCACTTTGAGCATCACAGATGAACGTGAGAAATCTATTCCATTTTATATACCTTTTCCAAACCCAAAGAAGAGCTCTGTGTAACTTGAAAGCTTGTCTAGCTCATCAACGGAAGTTGGTCCAATAAAAGATATTACCTCACTCATTTTTGCTCTAATTCCTGGTACCAGTACAGCTATAAGACCAACATTGCTTTCACTGAGACAGTTTCAGGTCAGTTATCAGGTTTGATGCTTAGAAATTGATAGAGTACTTAATCTTCAAAGCATCATACAGACTTTAAATAGGTCACTTTAATGACTACTATGGGTTTTTTCACTTTAACGTGTTCATTACTATGCATTTATGTGAAAAACACTTCCAGAATTTCCTGGAATTGTAAGGGGGGGAGAGACAGACCAATTTCAATGAGCTATTAAACAGAAAAGTATAGAAATGCAAAGAACTCTGTCAGTCTGTTTAGGGAAAAACAATTACTTTATACAGCTGTTTGATAAATATCTGATTTACCTTGTAAGAGCTTCTGCATAAAATACTGTTTAGATACTGAGACGTCCATACGGAGCTATTGCACTCTTCAGTCAAGACTCCAAAATAGTTTTTCTTCAAACAGGTTAACCATATCAATAAGTCTAGTTCAGCAAAACAAGGAGTCTGGTGGCACTTTCAAATCCCACTTCGTCAGATGCTTCAAGTGACAGGAAATAATCCTGATCTCTTTGGAGTTTTCTTTATAGCCAGCAGTGACTCTGAAATGTAAGGATACAGTTCTTGGTAACTTTCATCACTTAATCATTTTGCACTGTTTCTTTATTGCATCAGTTATTTTCTATGATCCCAGCTATGATGCAGTAAGAAAATAATGTGGAATAATTGGATTTAACAGAAGAGATTATAAAGATTATTTTAAAAAAAAAAAAGCAAAAGTACTGTGATGTGCCAAATATAGCTCCTGAATAAACAGTATCTACTATCAGTTTAAATCAGCAATGTGTTGCTTAGTTGAGTGTATTTCAAACCATGGATTGGAACCTACTGCTGCGTCGCAGACCTTCGGGTTCTGGGTTGCAGCACTCGCCTTGCTGCTGTCACTGAAAGAGTAGAATGCACTGATGAAAGATGTAATTGTTGGGTTGTAAACATAAATTTTTTTTTTTTTCAGCTGAGTCTCAAAGAAAAAAGTTTGAAAAACGCTGGCTTAGTTGATACTGGATATATGTGGATTACACAGTAGAGAATAACAATCAAGGAGTCCTGTGGCACTTAGACTAACAAATTTCTTTATCACATGGCCTTTCATGGGAGAAAAATCCCACTTCATCAGATGCTTTGAAGTGGGATTTTTCTCCCACAAAGCTCATGT
The DNA here is from genome assembly GCA_007922195.1 of Podocnemis expansa. Taxonomy (NCBI): domain Eukaryota; kingdom Metazoa; phylum Chordata; order Testudines; family Podocnemididae; genus Podocnemis; species Podocnemis expansa. The sequence continues at coordinate 5,698,130 of ML682035.1, read as the reverse complement.
GATAAATAAATTTGTTAGTCTTGAAGTGCCACAGGACTCCTTGTTTGTTCTGCTGAATGAGACTGACACAGCTGCCCCTTTGGAACAGTAGCGAATGTTAATTCTAGTCTTCAGCTACTGTAGATGTCACTGGTTACAGCTTATCTTACCTTGTACCACTTTCACATCTTAAATCTGTTTTGGTGGATTACTCAATTAGTTTGTTTTTTCCTCTCCCCCTCCCCCCCAGTGGAGTCTAAGCAAAAGACATCATTCCAGGATATCCCCAAATTAAATGAAGATCTACTTGATAAGCAAAAGCACCTTGAGCAAATTGAGACTGGAGACATGGGACTAAATAAAATTTGGATAAATATCACTGAGATCAATAAACAGGTAATAGAGAGAAATGTTTAATACTGAAAAAATATTTTATGAAATGTTTTAAATCAACTCTGTCGTCTTGTCTTTCCTGTAAAGTGTAAACACAGTCAAGTAAGAAGGAAACTGAACTGTCAGCTACTTAGAAGTCCACTAGCAAGCACTTATCTAAAAATTTAATATGAGAGGTTATGTAACTATAAGTTGATATTTTCAAAGTTGAGTAAAGGATTCAGACACGATTCCCTATGTTTTCCATGGCAAAATGCCCTAGTGCTCCAGCTTTGAAAATCTCAACAGCAGCACACTATAATCGATCCAAAATACAATCATTCATTTGAGAGAAAAAGACGACCTAAAGTTGACATTGCTTCATCTCTGAGATAAAAATCATTGTGTCAGTTCTTCCTAAATAACTGACATGAGGACAGCCCTATTTGGAAGGGGCATGGGAGTTGGCAATTAGAATACTTAATTATTTCAGAAGGTAGAGGGATGAAAGATACCTTGATCTCAGTCTGTCTTCAGTTTCTGGTATTGCGAAGGCAAATAAGGAATTTGATGTTTATGTTAGCATCCTACCAATTTCATGGCTGTGAAAAATGTGTTATGGATCCTGAACTAAGCCCTTCCCCATAAAAATCTACTCAGTGCTGCTAGGAGGGCACCAGCAGTGCTGGGATGAGCAACTAGGAGCCCCTGGTTGGTGAAGGACAAGAGTTCTTCCCCTGCACAGCCTCTCTGTGAGGATATCAGACCTATTTCCAGACATGGCACAGAAGTGAGGTGCTGCAGAAGCTGTGGGACTTTCTGCAGCCAAGGAAAGTACCTGGAGGTTGGCCTGATCTTCCCCAGAGCAGCTGTGCAGGGGAAGAGCAAGTCCTGTGCCTCCCCAGCCCACCCAGGAGTCTGGTGTGGGGCATTGACCCTTCCAATTCTTGATGATGCTGAAGGCACCAGTTTTCTGGGATGGTGCCCAAATTAGCTTGAGTATTGGCCTTTGGGGTCTGTGTGGTGTTTGTCACTGGGTTGAGCTAGCCATTAGCAGGCTGGGTGTTTCCAGGAGAACAGAGGAGATCAGACCCACCTCCAGGAATCTCCTCTGGCTGCTGCCTTTAAAACCCAGCTCTGAAGGCAGCATGGACGTGAGGCAGCAGTCCCATGACCCTCCTTCAACAGATTTGGAAAACACTCTTCACCCCCAGAACCTCTCTCTGCATTAGGACTTCCATGGTTACAACACCCAGAAATCTCACATGTAAACATCTGAAAACATGAAATTAATTTTCAAATCATTGTCATGAAATTGAACAGAATGAACCATGAATTTGATAAGGCCCTGTGTATAAGATGGAGTCAGGTTTTCAGTTGTGTAAACCTAGCTCAATTTGTGTTGATGGCATTAAGTCAGTTTACACCAGTTGAGGAGCAGAATCTTTGAGTTTTGTAGCAAAAATGAGAGTTCTGTGGCACCGTAAAGACTAACAGATTTCTTCAAGCATAAGCTTTAGTGGGCTGCAACCTACTTCGTCAGATGCATGAAGTGGAAACTGCAGTTAGGAGGTGTGTATACACTTGCAAGGGTGAGAAATGTTACAATGGGAAGGACAAGTGCAAACAAAGTCAGTTCAGTTAGGATAGATGAGGCTCATTAATAACAAACTTTAATTTAATAATAATTTTCTAATTCTCATAACTAGCAGATAAGAATCTCGAGGCATGTTTTCAGTGACAGCGACAAATTCATTGCCATCAGATTGATCTTTCTGGATTGATTGAGCAGTCAGTGGAGACCTGCTCAATTGACCCAGAACTCAAGAGGTTAAAACCAGCTCCTGAAGTGGCAGAGCGCTGCATGATGGGGAGCGTGTTTCCCATCAGCACCATGCAGTTAGGGCACCCCAGAGTTATGAGTCAACCGGAGTTACGCAAACTGTTCTGCATGGCCTGCGTAACTCCTGTTGACTGCTGCTGAATTTCCAGGTGAGTAGGCCGGGAGTTAATGACGATGCGGTAACTTTTGCTGGGAAGATGGAAGTTGAGAGAGTCTGCAATTCATTGTTGTTTGAAACAATTGAGTATTGGATAAAGATTAGTCAGATTTTTAAAGGTATTTAGGTACCTAGGAATTTTAATAGCTGGGAAGTTTACAGTTTAAATATTTGATTAGACACCGAAGTACATTTAAAAATCAGAATTTTGGCACTGACCACTTCCAAATTTTCAGTTATTTAGTAGCTGGTCACTTCAGGTCCGTCTGAGGTCATTCCAGCTTCCCACTGGGAAACATACAAGGCCAGCCTACTGCTAAACAAGTGTTTATGCCTCTTCTCAGCTTGGAAAGCAGCATATGCTTTTATAGGCTTAGCTGTATTAATCTGTTTAACAACTGAGTCATCAAGTGGAAGGACTTTGTACTTTGTTCACTTAAGCTGCCTAGCAGTGTAAACTGCTTTTAAAATGTGTTTAGCAAGTGACCACAGTTTATCTGTAGTTTTCTTGTAACTTGCCAGTTGATAATGTTGTAGTGTGCATAGGTCATATTATAAGCCAATTTGAATGATTCATCTTTTTAGTAACTCAGTTTCTGGTGCATTATTTGTAATTAAGTCAAACTAAACTATTTTGCACAAATTCTTAGTTTTTCTTTTCATAACTTAATTTTTCTAGTGGGTTATGTATGTAGCCCCTCATTTTATGTAGGTGCATTGAAGCACATTTTAAGGGAAGGACAGGCAAGAAAGGAGAATGTTCTGCTGTATAGAGCCAGTGAATGAGCATACTAACCAATATCAATGAGTGCATTTCTTGTTTTTAAGTTGTTATTGCTTGGGAAATGCTGTTGGCCTCTAACAAATCAGAAAAACTTGTTTAAAACAAATGTACTGCTTTTTGTCTCCGACTCTTACAAATGGAGCAAAATTTTAAAAAGAATGTAAGGGGTAGCACTGGTCTCATGTAATATAGCTCTTTTAATAGGTCAATTTACTATATTAGCTGTGTTCACTGTAGTCTCTATTTCTTAATTTGGCCCCCGTTACACTAGACTCAGAGCCCATTACAGTCTGTGTGTTATTTCCAAACCCTTTGAGGTAGACCAGAGCTGTTAACTTCTATTGCAGAGATAGTGAATTGAGGCACAGACTGTGAGTAACTAGGCAGTCATAGGGGAAGTCTGTTGCAAAGCGGAAATTGAGCTTTGTTTTTCAGATCACAGACTGACACTGGACTATCCTTTTCTAGCTCTTCTTTTTCATGTGCGTGGCATGTAAAACTGAGATATTTTACAGTATTATCAAGGTAATAGATTACATCGTATCATCATAAATTGCCAGTATCTTATTTAAGTTTGCTGAATAGTGAAAGTGCAAAAATATCCAGTTTGACAATTTCTATTAAGGCCCTGTTTTTAAATTTTTTTTAATAAAAGGATAGTAAAAGTTATTCATATTGCTAACATCTGAAAAAGGAAAAAGTAGGGCAATGGAGAAGATATTTCTTCATAGGTACTGTTTTCAGCCACTTCTGTCTCATTCAAATTATCAGTTTAATGCTAGTTCTCAATCTTTATTATAATAATTTAACCAGGTGTTAGTACCACAAAAATGATTTGTCATGTCTGTCCTATAAGCAGATTCAATAGAAGGGAGACAACAGGTATTCTGAAGGATAAAGGAAGATAGCAATCCATTCAAATAAAAGCAGTCTCAAAGTGAAACTAAACTAATATTTACATCACCGATTCTCTCTTACAAATTTTGAGGTTTTTGAAAAGAGTTTTCCTATAATTTGCAGGGCCCAAGCTGACTAAATTCTTGCTTTTTGTTTTGTGAGAAAGAGTTAGCAGTTATAAACATCAGCCTTCCCAAAACTTGCTGGTGGTAGGGATTGGTTGGGTTAGGGATTCTATGCATTTCTAGGAAAAACAGATGGCCTCAGCACTTGCTAGTGTTTTTTATGTCAGTCATAATGCAAAATAGCAGTTGTTAGAGGTGGGAAAGATTGAAATGAAGAACCTTGGTGTGTTTACTAATTCTAAGTACTTCTCTGTTTTTAGATATTGTTCTTAACATCAGCAGTGAATCACCTCAAAGCTAACATCAAGTCTGCTTCCGATGTGATTACCCTTCCTGTTACTGTAGAGGAACTTCAGAAGGTCAGTGTTGTAGTAAATGTGGCTTTTGGTGAAATAGCGTACTAACTCTAAAATGCAATTGATTGCGGAAACATTTGGAAACTTGTCAAACAGCCATAACTGCAAAGTTCTCTCAAGGATCCTATGTTTCTGTGAAATAGTGTAACTTTGTGTTTGTTTCAGTGGAAAGTCTTTAGTTCAGTTCATGTGGTATCATATTCAGTCATCTTTGCTTAATGCAAACTAGCATGTGATGGATAGAGAATTCTGTAGGCACATTTTAACTGGCAAAATGAGAAATATATGTCCTGTTTTATATGGATACTTTTTATTTTAGTTTTTCTATATCTATATATAACCTTGCTGTCTGGTTGGTAATCTTCCTCCATCCACAAGAGACATTCCTGAAATGACATTCATGGCTTTGCTTTATAACTTTGACAATCCTGAATCATTTCATCTAGCTTTCTTCGGTAGGAAATGGAAACAATCATTTGATGAAAAATGTAAAATTTCAAAAGTAATGTAATTCTCTATATGGCTGATCTTTATATTAACACAAGAGCAGAAACTTAGTGAGAATCATTTATCCAGTAGATTGACGCAACAATATGAGAGCCATCAGGCTGTTGCATTTTCTGTGTATGCATAGTGAAGTTCATTATGAAAAGCCATTAGTATACGCCAAGTTATCAGAATTTCCAAGTTGCTCGTCTGCAGTTTTACATGCATGGTTTTCATAAAGCTGTTAGGTGACAAAATTAAACTGTATCAGTTAGTCTCATTGGAATTACTCAAAGCAAAGCTATATCAACTACTTATTTTAAATTTGCCCTATTTTTAACTCTTTAAAAGTAACAAGCACACACTCCTTGTGTGGTCTGAGCCTTGTAGATCAGGCTTCAGTGTATAGGATATTTCCAGGTGACAGATGCTTCTTGAAAGATAAGCGAAATGGAAACAAGTGTAACTGTAAATGAACTTCTGTTAAGGATTATAGAGGTGGATTCTGCGGTTCATGTCGCAGCTGAACTTTCTTTCAAGAAGAGGAACTAGCTTGTTTGTTGGGTAAAGCAGTTGGTTTCCCAAATTTTTCTAAGGTCTGCACTGACAGTATTGTTGAAAGCAAACATGTATATTGTGGAAATACCTAAAGGCTACAAATCGGATTAAAACTTCTTTCACTGGAGGTTTTACAGATCAAGAGTAAAAGTCAGAGATGGGGATACAACATACAAAGAAATGGAAAATGGTAAATCAAATACAAAGAAGTTGGGATAGCGTAATTGGTTATATTGTAGGGGCTTTGTTTATTTAACTGAGGCTAGAGAAGGGAGTAGGGAACAAGGGCAAAAGAGGAATAATCATTTATCACCACCTGTCTGCCACGATCAGGAGATGGGGTTTTGTAGGCATTGTATCAGAGGTAAGTCCTTAAAATAATTTTCCAGGTTCCCAAGGGCTGTACCCAGTTTGCACAAAACAGAAGATCAGTCTCCCCAGAGTCCTCCTCGTCATCTCCACCAACTGTACTTATAGACCTGTAATGGTAGAGCTGTATGTTCCAACACGCAGTGCTCCATTTTGAGCTGAAGGGTACAGCTGCATTTCCTATTGGAACAAGTCATCTTTGGCCCTGCTGACAGTACTCTGGAACAAGGGGACTGAACTGGGCTCATAAATGGTACTGTTGGCTTAGTTTAGGGTCGGAATTGGGAATAGCAGCATCTATTTTCACTGTTCTCCCAGATATCGTTGCGCTTGCTGTCTTGCAGTCAATGAGTGCAGGGTAATGAAAGTAAAGTTGGAATCTTGTCAGGAAGTACATTATAACTTTTAAAATAAAGGCAAATGCTGGGAAGACACTGTAGGGTGTGAAAGTTTTTAAATAGTTCATAGTTTGACAGCTAAAAAAGTGCTGAAATTCTAACCTTAAAGCTTTGTGTCCTTCGCCCCTTACCATTCATACATTGTAGCACATTAGATCACTCAGATCACTGCAGTATTTAGGTGGTTGGTTGGTTTCTTGAATGCTCTGGTGGAAAAGAGGCATATGTGGAGCTGTGTAATCTTGTATTTGGGAATTGGGTCATTTGCTAAGCTAATGGGTGTTGCCCCCAGCTTGAATTTGAGCATTTTAAAGCCTCACTTTCCATTGTAGTGAATGCCTCTGAAAGCAATGGGGAGCCTTTTTTATACTGTTAAACGTGTTGGAAGAATTTTTTTTTTATTCTGTCGTAGCTCCCATTGCGGGAGTGCAGGTAGTGAAGGAGGCAGCTTTGCTGCAGCCGCACAGCTGGGGTCCTGATTTCCTTAGGAGTGCAGAGGATGTCTCCTCTGTTCTTGTTTTGGAATTTATAAGAGAAGGAAACAGAGGGAGGCTTTGCTTGTGTACCATCCCTGTCTTTGGTTGGCCAAAAAGAGGGTCGTAGATAGAGCCCTGCAAATCCGTGGGTGTCCACTTTGTCTGAGGATTGTGGCTTTGTGGGTTGGGGGTAGGGGTTGGATGCTGGTCTCAAAGGGGGGAAGCAGCCTTTGACACTGCTTCTTTCCCTTTGAGAAGGGGTGTAGGACTGGGTGCCGATCATCTATTCTGCAGGACTTCCTTGCCTCCTGCTGATCAGCTGTTCCATGGGGATCCCCTGTCTACTATCAGTCAACTGTTGAGTAACTGCCTGGAGGGGCAGGCCCCCAAAGAGGTGATCAGCGGTGGAGACTGTGGCTGGGCTGGCTTCCAAACAGCTGATTGAGGTGCCCAGAGCTGCAGGTCAAAATAACTAGACTGTGTGTGGCATTCAGTAGTAAACTGATGAAGGAGGATGCAGATCCACATTTATGTATCCATGTAGGGCTCTTTCGAGTTATATGAGGTTAGAAGATAGATTTGGGTAGATTCTGTTTATACTGATGATGGCAGAGACCATGCAGAAATGGAATAGACAGTTTAGGAATGTGTTATCTGATCATGAGATTACTTGTATTTCAGTAGCACCAGGAAGCCCCAGTTGTGGATCAGGGCCCCATTGTGCTTGGTGCTGTAGAAACAAAACAACTTTCCAGGGAAATGCCTTACATTCTTCCCAAGATAGACAACAGTTGGCTACAGAAGGCTGACAAGGAAATAATCAGACTGGTTGTTATGGAAAGTAGTGGTCACAGCACACCTGCTGACAGACTATTGCCAGGTTTCCGGTAGGCTTTGGGTTAAAGGAAAATAACAAGGTGCTGTAGTGGATGTTTACACAGAGCTCCTCCAATTCATGAGGAGTTGCATGGAAAAATTACATAGATGCTGGTTTGAAATGTCTAGCGAAAGGATGATAAAGATTGGGGTAAAAGTTGGCTGAGTGGAGGTTGGGTCAAAATCTTGATAGGGTATGAGGGAGAGCAGGCCAAGATAGCCTCAGAAGTGAAGCTTAGTACTCCATTTTTAGTGTAAAAATGCTTATATTAAAACCTCATATGGAAAAAATTACAAGTTATTCTTCATTTAAGTACTGTTTAACAATCCAGGAATGTTTCTTTTGCTCCAGGATGTGTGGCATGCATCGTCTTTTCTTTTAGATCACCCACATAATAAGAAGAATATAACCTCCATAATTTTCCTTGTTTTTATCAAAATATTGGCTGAGCAAAGACTAAGGTTAGAATGACTGTTACAGTCTACAGATGCAAATTGGAATCTTTCAGTTCCTCATGTAGGCTTCTGGCAATCTTTCTGGCTGCATGGCATGTCATTAACAATCCATTGTTTTGTGAGTTGCTCTCAGATTCTGGAGTTGAGCTCAGCTGAAATTTACAAGGTTGCTATTTCTGTTTTCAGAGTGTAGCTACTATAGGTAGCACTCTAACCACAGTTGTTCAGGATGTGCAGGCTCTGCAGACAGCAATTGAGGAACACAAGAAAATCACAGAAAGGCTCCAAAATGACATGGTAAGGACAATACTAATTGAACAGAATTAAATACTAGCTAAATAATCTGGAGCTAAGCTTAGCATGAACTCTACCATGAGTTATGTAACTTGAAAAATAATCATTAAAGATTTCTGCAAAATGTCGGCAAGTACAGAAATAGTACAGTAATAATGCTTTCTCACTACATAGGTATGAACTCTCAGGAGGACTTTACCCCACCTATATGCTACAAAGTACAATTGACGGTGACTCTCGGCACAAAAACTTGAGAGCAGGGTGGGGAAGGTTGTGGTTGTACTTAGAGAGTGCTGAGGTGAAAAGCTTCTGGCCCAAACCAGGGTGCATACACATGAAATATGTGTTCACTGATATGAGCACTAACTCTGCAGGTTCAACTAAAAATCTTAATTTACTGTTAAGTGTTCGGTCTTCCTGCCACAGTGGGAATGGATGTTTGTAAACTAACTTGCTGTGCTGCAGCAGGAAACACTTTGATAACACTATAATGGTAATCCATCTGTTCACTTTGACCAATCCTATTTTCCTTTTATAGGGGGTTCACTCTATAACACTGACTGACAAGTTCCAAAGGGGTAGTCATGTCAGGGGTGGGGTTTTTTTTGTTTTTTTTTTTTCAGTGCAAGTTTTCTCCATTCTGACATCTGATGAAGCAGGACGTTGCCCACAAAAGCTTGTGAAAAATAAAGTTGTTAGTTTTTAAAACTGTCACAAGCCTCCTTGTTTGTTTTTTACTGGCAAACAAGAATTCCTTGTGCTGTGTATTGGAAAATCCTGGGTGCAAATTCCAAGAAACTAAGTGGTTCCGTTTTAAGTTTTCTTAACTGAAATGTATATTACAAGCATGTGTACTTTGGTACATGTAAAGGAGGGATGGCTCATTTATGGGTGCTATTTTAATGAAACTTAAGCTTGTTTGACAGAACAGAAATTGTTCTTTGTGCTTTGTACTAGTACACTTAAAATATTGCATAATCAGCCCCAGTTTTGTTCAAAATGTGACTCTTGCAGATGGCTTTAGTAAAATATCCAAAGCGGTTCCTACAGTTTCTCCCTACCCTAAAGAGTTTCATACATTTAACAAATGTATTGTTACATCTAACTTCTGCTTCTTTTGTCAGAATGAATATACTAAAGAGAATGGAGAAAAACTGATATCTTCACTTTCCTCCACGGTCACTCCAGGAATTAGCAATAGAAGTCAGACCGAGAATTGTAAACAGGTATTTCTTGATTTGTCTTTAAATGCCAGCAGCATTACAACTAGTAAAAGTAAAACTAATTTTTCCTTGTGTTCTTCAATATTGTAGTATCATGCCATGAAGTATATTTGTGTCAAGGTTGAACTCAAATAGAATTTGCATAAGCCAAATACTTGATTATAATGATATTCCTGTAGTGTTGTTCCATTGTAGTGTTTCTACATGTAACTGTAGATGGATCTTTGTAGGGTTCCTTTAAGTGGTATTTTGCATAGCTTTACTGGTTTGGTGAAGCAGGGTGGACTGCAAAGGCTGAGTAAGTGGTCGAACAAGTCAGAGTTGTATTTTGTTGTAGGAGTGTGAAGGATTTAAGATAGAACCTGGTTTTAATGTCAGGTACTTCCCTGTCAGCTTGAGAAAAAGAGGGAGTGGGAGAGGCAGTGGATGAGTCATTCTGAAGGTGGCAAAGTACAGAAATGGGGCTTCAGAAAAATGGCTCAGTTGTATGTACACAGCTAGATAGAAATAAGCTTAGGTTTGGAGTGAAATCAATATATGTAAACCATGCCAACTTCAGAAGTAAGCCTTGTATGCTACAATGCTTAGTGCTTTTGGTTTTTGGCTACTACAGTAATTGGTATTATGTCCAAGATAGCTTGCACTGGAAAAACCAGGTTAGTGCACACTTCAGCTAATTCCACAGCACCTGTCATCGTCAGTATTCATTGGCAACAATTCATATTTAGTGCTCGGAAATCCCATTTTCAAACAAAGGCTAAAATGACTGATTCTAGTCTTCCTGACTGCGAGGCATTTCCAAAATACAAAGCAGTTTTTGTAGCTCTGTATAATAGCATTAATTAACAGCAGTAATGCTGTGTAGCAGTTTTCTGAACAATCCTAGCAGGGTAACACAACTCCTTCTCTTTTTTTATCATTTTAGGATAATCTCTTCTTGCATACTGCCTTAGAGGAAATAAATGCTACCTTAGTGGCGTACCAGAAGCTAAATGCTCTAAAGCTTTTAAGTGTGGATACAGCAATCAGTAATATAACTCGAAGGGTAGTGGAGTTAGAAAACTATGTGGCCGCTGTGAATAAGCGGGAAGACCGAGAGAATTTGTCCACTGGTGTGGTAAGTGCCCAGTAACGGCAGGTGCTGACTTTCTTGTTAAGATACTGGACTAGCTAAGGCTGTTTCCTGTGTGGCATTCCCAGCCCTGCAAGAGAGTAGGAAAATCTTTCACTGCATTGTTAGTGGTCTATCCTGAAGGAAATGTTGCACAGCTGATGCTTTGAGTGGCTTAACACTTGATTTAAAAGGAAGTGGGAAGCTTCAACTACTGGTGAGATATCCAAAGTAGCAACCTTAACATTTGTGTGATGAATCTCAGACAATTCTTCCACCAGTCTGTTAGGAATCTTGGCCATTTCCTGAATGCCTTTACCTTAGACTACCTCTGTGATGGGATTTGCTAATTGTATGCCAGACAGTAATGGGTATGCCAGACAGTATGGGTATGACAGCATGCAGGCATTTCATTGTACGAATCCTATTAACATTCAGTCATGCAGATTAACTTCATAGCTGAAATGAAGTTTGAGGATTATTAGTGTAGTTCTGATGTTTGTTTGTTATAAACTGGATTCTGTTTTAACTGCTATATGCATGCCCAGTTTGAAGAAGCAAATTCATTACGGAAGACTTCGAGCAAATGTCTAAATTCTGGTACTCATCTTTCTTCAGGTGGGTGATACAAGTCCCTTCCCAAAAGTGGAAAACCAGGATCAGCCAGAGAATGAAACTGATGTCGATAAGGCACAGAGTACAAAGGTAAATAGAGGAAACTAAAATCACTGTAAATTAGTAGATTGTTGTTCATTTTAAGTCCTGTTTGATTTACTGTGATATGAATGCATATTTTCAGACAATAAGGTTAGCAATGCAAGTTCCCCACAACATTTTGTGCATGCAGAGTATCAGTTAAGTTGGAAGTAAAACTAGTAATAAAGTGAGACCCAGTTGTCTTGAAATCTTAAATAAAAGCCACAGTATCCAGGCCCCAGTGACTTCTTCTCCCACTGTAACTTGCCAAGATATATGCACTCAACAGGATTGTTGTAACTGAAGATGCATTGAGAGAGCCAGAGCTGGCAGAGTGCCTTTGGCAAAGGGCCTCCTTACTAATAGGGATTAGAACAAGTGTGAAAGTTTTTATGTGCAGTGAAGGCCTTCCTCTCAAGTACCAGCTCCAAAGACTAACTGCATCTCTAATGGAGAAACAAAAGAACACTCTAAATAACAGTGGCTAAATTGTTCAAGTGGGAGTTCTCTCTGGAAAACCAGTTCATTCCTTTGTATTTAATGCATAAATAGGGAGAGTGTCTGCATAAGAAATGTGTGTGCACTGATTAAAAAACAAAGCTGATCATCTGAGTGGTACATGCTGAAAGGGAAAAATATCATCAGTGACTCTGTTTGTGCAATGCGTACGTCAAGATTACATAGATGTTCAGTCTGGGAAGTAAGGGCCAGGGAATGGATGGATTGGGCAGAAAGGTTAAAAGGGACAGCAGTAAAACTTCTTAGATAACCTTAAAAGGAGTTCACGCAGATTAAATAGTTTGTGTCCTAAGATTCAGTGAATTGACATAACCTAGCCCTGATTCTGAGACTGCAGGGGGGATTTTGACAGCAGTTGAAAGGAAATGTGCAAATTACTTGTGTATTTCCTTTGACTGTCTAATGCCTTCTTCCCAGGATGTCTTTGGTGCACTGAGCCAATGGGAAATGGCCTCCCATTGACTCAGCACTATGCTACCCTACTTGAGGAGGTGGGCTTCAGGCTCAGCTGCTGCTCAGCTGAGCAGGTCTTCACCCTGCTGCCATCAATAAAGACGTGCCCTTATAAACATGACCCCAAGTTCAGCAGTGATGTGATGGTGGGGTTTTACTGCATAGCTTAAATCCTGTGTTCACTATGAGAAAATAGGTGACTGTAATGGAATCTATAAGCCCCATTTCAGGACTTACGCAGGAAGGAGAGGGAAGCTTCTCTTCTCTGCAGACAAACTGCCATGCCCAGGCTCAGCTGCAAGAGCTGTCAAGCTTGGAGACAGCCACAGCTGAACCTTGTGAAGGCAGTCAGGACGGTTTAAAGGAGGTAGAACAACAAAGGAGGAAGAGGCAGAGAAGCCTAAGATGGTGGGGTATAAATGACCCTGCAATCAGGCAGTCTCCACAAGCCTCCAAGTAGGAAAACCTTGTACTAGTACTTTGAGGAGAACAACAGCCCTAGAGACTACTCCCATGACTTGGGGTTTGAGCTGAGACAACAGGACAGCCCAGCTAGTGCCTACAGCAGCCTGTGACAGTGACAGATGAGTTAGAGGTACTGATCTGAGTATTTTCAATTCATTTTACAAGAATTTAGTAAATTATAACTTCTGAATCCTGCCAAGACAATCAGAGCAGTACAAACACTTAGAATATAAATAGTTGAAAGAGTTCTGTGCCGCTTTGCTAATGCGTCAAACTTACTACCTATTACCAGGGGTGACTCTGGCACATGGGGCATGTGCCCCAAGTCCCGGCACCAGTGCCCCGTGTGTCTGGGGCAGCTTCTGCCTCTCCCGTCCCCATCCTCCACCAGAGATTTGGGGCCCAGCCACCTGCAGCAGCACCCACCTCCCACGACCCCATCCCTGGCCGGGGATCCAGGGCCAGGCTGATGGCGAGAGGAGCCCATGGCCAGATTGGGCCCAGGCCAGGAATTGGGGCTGCAGGAGGCGGGACCGTGGCCACGAGGCATGGCCTGTGACTGTGCCTGGGGTCTTTCCCCAGATAGCGATGCTCCTGCCTATTATGTTGGGGGAATATAGCAAATTAAAGCATTAGTCAACAGCAGACTGCTTAAATTTAGATATGAAATAGTGGTAAAGCACTGGGGAGAAATAGCTGTTTAGCAAGAAAAGAATGCTTGCCTGCTGTTTTAGATTCAAGTTTTGATGCGACAGGCTAATGTGTTGCACATTAGCAGTGAGCTTCATTGGGATATAGTTCCCCATCTATTTATAATTTTAATCAACTAAATCTTACTCTGGAGTTACTCAGTAGATGTCCATATGATGTAAAGTGAATTCTATTTACCTGTTGTGCTGTACCTGGTGAAGAAGGATTTTTAAGAAACTTTTTCCTGTTGCTTTGCACAGCAGATAGGAAATGTAGATCCTCAGGTATCGAAACTAAGAGAAAAGCTTCAGCTGATCAATGCTCTCACAAGCAAGCCAGAAAATGAAAAATCTCCTGAGGCATGGAAAAAAGGTGAGAATGCTGTGTGGCGGTGACACATACATCTGAAGGACCATAGGATAATTCAAAGAATAAGTAACAAAGATGAATAATTAGTATTTTCTTTAGATCTTGGACAAGGAACATGTGTTCTTTAAAATAGTAAGAAATTGATGGTTTGAAGACAAAAGGTTCTTGCTTACCATTCAAAATATATCTTGGAGAGTAAATCAGTTTTCCCCATGGTGCTCAGAAGGAGCCCAATCTTCTGCTGTACAACTTTACTGTTTATATAAATATGTAGAAGCATACTGGCAAAAAAATAAATGTTATGCTTATCATGGGCTATCAAACAGTCATGAAGTCATTTCATCATTTTCATACAAATGGGTTCTCGGTAGCTAAATTAATTATGTTGCTTTTTCAGGAAATTTTGGTACGACTGACAGTTCTTAACATAATGCCAACAAGAGATACGTCTCTCCTGGTACACCTCAGTTCTGAATTTGTGTCACTGCTGTTCCAGGCCTCAGTAATACCAAACATATTTCAAATGTCCACTCTTCCCTGTAGGTTGACCCTTGCTAATTCTCATCTGGCTAACTGGCAAACTTGACAGCTCCTTCCAAAAAGGCACTTGTCACAACCCCCCTCCCCCACTTTACTTGGAAATAGGGAAGAGAGTAGAAGAGCAATAGTGAAACCAACCTATGAATTGCCATGCCAGATCAGACCAATGACCTTTCTCCAACAAAACTTACCGTAAGAAGGTGCCAGAAACCCTGACATAGACAGTTGTGATATCTACCCATTAAGAAATCTTGTTCTTTAACTCCCGTCAGCTAGAGAGTTGCTTGTGCCCTGATGTGTACTCAGTATGACATTTTCATTCTTTTTACGAAATGGAATAATGTACATTCCTAGTATAGCATGAAGTATTGAGGTCACATTATAGTGTCTTACAAAATATACTCAGATGATGTATCCAATAGGATGACTTGTTTGCTTAATTTCTGTTTCTCAAAGTTAAATCTTTAATGGGTCTCTGTATGACCGCTGCAATTCAGCAGGATTTTTACTATATATTGAAAGTAGCAAATCACCCTGCACAGTAAGTTTGAACTTAGTTTTTGTAAGGCAAAATATAGTTTGTCTTTGTACCACTGGATCATCTTGTTCCTGACTATTGCTGTTGATTTTAATAGCGTTTAGCATTTTTTAAAATTCTAATGTAAAATAACTTCTAACAGCTGAAAAAGGGCAGACTACTACATCAAAGCCTACAGATCTTCCAAGACTTTCATCAAGATCAGTTGGAGGCAACTTGGAGAGAAATGGACGCTCAAGACGCTTGTTGTTACCAGGAATTGAAACCATAAAAGGTAGATTTTTGGTTTTAGGCTTGCTTTTGATTTTTCATAAATGCTTCCTGTAAGTGCAGATGAGCAGATCTTGAATAGTTGTGATATAACAGGGTTACAAATCTGTCCTGGAAAAATTAGGCAAAAATCACTCCATAATCATGATAAAAAGAAATAAAATTACAGTATGGTCACAGCTACAAAAATGTATCATTTTTTAACACGCAAGTATTACAGAATGTAACATTTACACTGCCTTGATGGTCTCAGGCACCGCCCCCACCCCGAGTCCAGCAGTAACATTCATTTGGGGGACTCTGCTACCTGCTGGCCCTGTGGTTGGATGCTGCCTACTGGGTCTTAGTGCTAGATGAGTTCCAATTCTATGTATGCTGGGTGGCCTCTCATACATAGAAGTGGAAAGTCATGGGAGGTTGGAAAATTTGTGGGGGGGGGGGTTTACTGGAAATCACAGTTACTGTGACCTCCATGACTTATTCTAAGCCCTGATGTATAGGACAGTCCTTCTGGAAAGGGAATGTATAGAAACTTTATTGACAAGTTCGGTAGAAGAAAGGATAGCAGAAAGAATACAGGCTTTAGTGATTTGGGAGAGAGGGGCCGCTTGCATGAAATGTGTGATTGCTTTGAGTGTAAAAGGTGTCATGGAAGATGCATAAAGCTGAGGGTGGGGTGGCGGGAGAGGATCAGGGAGTAGGAGTGAAAGGTGTGGAGGAAATTAAAGCTGAGATGTTGAAAACAGTTCAGGCTACAGTTGTAAGGTGAAATAATTCTATCCAGAAACCATTTGTTTCAGCTCTTAAGTTGGCATAAATGTAATGGTTTAGCTTTGGAAAGTGTGCAGAGAACAGCGGAAATGCCTGTGCCTCCACATGAGTTACATCTCTAGTGTAGTTCCAAGGGGTAGCTCCGTTAGTCTAGTAAGCAAAAGAATGAAGGAACGCTCATGCAGTAAATGCATTTTAATCTTTAAAAGCGCCAAAGGGCCCATTGTTTCTATCACAAGTGTACAAACTTTAGTTCAAAGCCTTCTGTCATTGCAGGCAAACTAAGTCTACATATTTATCAGTGGTTGGAGGAGTGGGTTATATAGGTATTACTAGAGATAGCAATACAGTTCTTTTGTGTTTAAACTTAAAAAGCAAGTTTCAACTAAATACAATCTATGCACCTTCAGTAGAGCTTACACTTGCTTTCTGTGATCTCATAGTTATGGGTTAATACCTTGTGTTTAAGTTACCATACGTATACAAAGAAATCTTAAAACCTCGTTTAGCTTTTCAGGCTTCAAAGGGACCATACAATGTAATAAAACAGGAGCAGAAACATATATTCTATCATCTTGTAATTAAAGTATATAACCTTAAAACTGCTGCTGCTTCTTACAGATCTTCAGAACTTGTTTGAAAAGACCAGTCAAGGCATGGATGGAAAGTTATCCCATGAAGAGCTCCGGACTCTGATTGGCTCAGCAATACCACAGCAACAGAGCTTTGAGGAATTTGATACAGACAGGGATGAAAAATACTCATTACCAGAACTGAGATTAGCTTTGGGTGTATAGCATACTTGTTTAAAAATTCAGTATTGATGAACTTTATTATGACAACTGAAAACTGCAAAAGTTACGCCTGCACTTTGCCCATTGGAGCTAACTTAATGTACATGTTGCTACCTTTTTAATTTGCAGTTCTTTGAAAATATATGTAAGATTTTTAAAGGGTTTTTATTTATGGCATAATGTTAAAAAGTTCCTTCAAATTCCAGGAAGATCGTAAATGTGAACTGTATTAGGTATTGTCACCCAGAGTTTTCTTATGCTTTTTTAAGGGGCGTTCTTGTGTTTAAATTGGAACATGTGTACATAGAGGGAAACCCATGTTTTATATTTCACATAAATTTGCCTTAAATTAGAGAGCTGCACTTTATAGAGAGCCGGAAGAAATCTGTCTTTTAAAGATAGGCCTTTTCTGCTTGTAAATATTTGAAATAGAATAAATTATGCATATTTTTAAAGGAAGTGTGTTTTCAGGGATGTGATGATAACCACACTGGTTTGTAAACCATAAAAATGCAGGATAGTCTGTGGAGGCAGAGGATATTTCAGTTACCACTTGGAATTTAAGTTGCCAGTTTATCCAGGATTGGAATTTGAGCCAAAAATGAAGCAGATGCAAGGTGTGATTTGTCATGCCACCCTACAGAGGGCTTTCATTTTGAGAGAGAAGAAGTCAGAGAATTAATTTGTTTTACAACCTGCACTCAGCAGAATAATTGCATAACCTGGACTAGGCAAGGTAGTTACTTGTGACCCAGTTCATTATTGTATTCAGGGTTATAATTTGTAGGAAGATGGTGACTGTAAGAAGGGAAACTGTTGGAACTATTCCAGTTGACTGTGTGCTTAAAGCTGGCCTGTCCCTGAAAATGCTGCGGGCTGCCATCATAGCAAAATAGTACCTGGCAGATTTAAAAGTGCAATAATTGTCTCCCTGACTGGTCACTGGGGTTATTTTTAAAGGGTTTCTGACTCTCCCAGTTTCTTTTAATGTTGTTCCACTTGCCAGTCTATCCATGACCTGTCTGTCTCTGAACAAACCTTTTTGTGCTGTAGCATTGCAAATGGGATGGGAAAATGAACTGTAAAGAGGCTATAGTGCAGCTTCCTTGCTGTGTGCTTGTTAATTGTTCTTGGGGTCATAGATGACTGTGTGCTGGTGTCATTCAAAGAGGGGCAAAAGGCAGGTGCAGGGCAAGATTGGACCACCATATAGCTTCTTATTACTGATGAATGCAGAATCAGTTTCCTTTCCTATAGATACAGCTTTGACCATGGAATAAATGTTCACAACCCAAATAGATCATACTAATATGTTCATACTCTAAATATTATGAATCTAAACTTGAAGCCCATACCATAGAGAAACTTTCTCTGAAACATATGAAAATCTTTTTGTAAATATATTCTTCCGCAGGACACATCAGGGACAAATTAGACTTTGTATAAATAGTTTCATTGGCCACGGGTGTAATGCAGATCTAATGTTTTTGATCTTTTGAATATTAATTTAGTGGACTGTGACATACACTGATGGTCTATGGGGATAGACTGTGCGGAAGTCTGTTCATAGTTTTTGTTACTTTTGAATAAGATATTTTTAGTTTTACAAAGAATTATTCTCTGGAAGTGTTCAAATCAGTGAAAGGCTTTTCATAATGGAATCCTTTCGACTGAGTAGTTTGTTTCATCATCACTCTTCTGTCCTGTTTGGGGCATGTTTGCTTTGCCCGAGGAGATGCTTTCATTGATGTGAACTTTTTAAAATGCAGTACAGCCTGGCTTCTAAGGTGAGTGGACGTCAGTCAACACACTCTTCTTCTTCTAACCGGTTTCCACATGCCTTTTATACGCTTCTGTATAACATCCCTTAACCAAATAAAAATCCTAGCAATAAAAAAACAAAAAACCCCAACCATTCTGGTATTTTATTTGTACATATTGTATCATAACTGTATGCCAGAATTTGCAAGGTATTTTTGGAAGATTTATTTGTATGAAACAAAACTTGAGTAAAAAGTAAAATTTAGGATTGTCTAATCGCAACTTTAAATGTTCTTGTTGCAGTTTTAATTTTGCAGGGCTCTTTTACTATAATGAGAACTTTCTTTGACAGCACTTTCTGAAAAGAGTGAATGCATCTCTGGTCTCTAGTATTTTTGTTTCCTGTATATGTGGCTGTGGTACTGAATTGATCAGTTATGAAACACAAAGACATGAGACCATTCTGTGACGCTGGTTAACCTGGTTAATGTGCATCTCAAGGTCGTCAAGTGACATTACCACAAAATCTGCAGCCTTACTGTGTTTATGGAATGAACATGTACAATAAATCTAACAAAATATGATCATTTAAAAGTGCAGTGAATATTTGTGTTGATTGCTGACTAGTTTATTTGATTTTGGCCAGCAGGCAGCCATCCTTATCTTAAAGTATTTTTTGACACCCACCTTCTCAAGACTTGTACTGCTCCTCACTTGTGGCTATTAGCGGACCATACGGTGGCCTAGATTATTAGATGAGGGACCAGAAAACTTTTCTGATACTCCAAAGACCTTTTTCTAAACCAGTGCCGAAAGGCTGCTGGTAGCTGTAGGCGTGGTAAGCATTTGCCTAGATTTGCTTTGAGCATGGTAAAATGACTGGTTTAAAAAGTTGGTTGCTTGTCCACATTTGCACCATCTGGTGCTGATAAGAAGTCAATCCAGAAAGTCTAACAGACACTGTTGCTGTGGCTTTTTCAATCATGTTCTGTCAGACATGAGACTCAGTGCTTTTCCCACCCCCACTCCCACAACTAGACTAGCTCTTCCAAAATAAAACTATGGGGTAGTTCATGGAAGAGACAGTTTGCTTCTAATGCAGTGGGGAAGGGGTGGGAGAAAAGGTATACCACTTCATTAAATGGGCTTTGAAAATCACTGACTTTTAAATCAGTTCCTCCAAATTCTTAACCTAGTGTAGACTGGCCTGTTTGAGGATGCCTACATGAGAGAAGCCT
The DNA here is from genome assembly GCA_007922195.1 of Podocnemis expansa. Lineage (NCBI taxonomy): Eukaryota > Metazoa > Chordata > Testudines > Podocnemididae > Podocnemis > Podocnemis expansa. The sequence goes on along the minus strand of ML682035.1, from coordinate 5,678,266 downwards.
CTGGACTCTTGGTAAACCAGTACTGAAGCATTGCACTGATGTAGCCAATTACTGTCCAGGATTCTGTAAAAAACAAAAACCTATCAAATTGTTTTGCAGTCATTATTTTTGTAGTTTAGTTTCCATGAACATTATGCTCTTGCCTGATAATTTGTATTTAAACTTTGATTTACCAAACTCTTTTTTTTTTGTTTGTTTTTTTTTAGGCTCAGTAGTGTGTAAGGACCATTTTGTTAATTTTAGTGTACCTGACCTTTCCTGTACAAGTGAGATGTTGGATTTCTTTCAGTAAAGTTTGACCTATTTTGGAACTGTAGAGAGGCTTTTTTAGACCTGTGAATGGAGTAAATTAAAGATGATTTTGACTACTGAGTTCTTTGCACATGTCATGTAACATAACTTAAATTTATCTAAATAAAACATTTAATTTTGTAGTGTGTACTTGATTAAATCATTTGTGATAAGCAGATAAAAAAAGTGAAGTGCAACCGATGCAAATTGAGAGCTCCCTCACTTTCCCTGATAACGGAAAATGTTCAACTTCATCATGTAATTACTGAAAATGAAACCTTTTTATTCTGTTTGTGTTCTTATATTGCCCTCGTTGACATAAAATCAGAGTTCCTTCCAGAAGTCCATTAAGCAATATTATAGATATTTATCATGTGTAATCTTTTCCTCCCTTTTTCCTGTTCAAAAGGAAAATTAAGGGTTTTTTAAAAAATATCTGCTGTTTGCTCTCAAAAAGCAAGAACAAAGAAATGCATCTCATTCTCAGCATGGAAAGTGATGTTTGAGGTAAATTTTTCACCAGTGCCTTTCACGATTAGAATAGAAAGGCATATAGATACTTATTATGGACAATTTCTCCATGGAGACAAATTGAGCATCATCTTTTTGATTTTCAAATTAGAAGTAGCTGGAAAAAAAAGGTGGTTTTCTTGCTTTTTTTTTTTTTTTTTAAATTTGCTCCTTTAAAGACAATCTCAGACTTTTAAAACACTCTTGAAATTATCCCACATGTCTGAGGGGAAAATTTTGCTCCAATCTAACATCAACCATGCATATTTTGATAGGCTAGGATATTAATTTGTCCAAGTTGGAGGGAGAGGGAATTTGAATATCCAGAATTGAAATCTGGGCTGTATTAAAATTCAGTGGCAAAACTCCACATGATCTCATTAGGGCCAGGATTTCACCCCCAGTTTATAACAGCATCATGGTCATAACCTTAGTGTTAAAAGCATTTTCTCCGTCATTATGAAACTACCAACACAGGATACTGCCATGGATTGCTACTCTTCAATGCCTTTATGGCTGGCTCCATACATGATGTGGGGTGAATGGGTGAAAAATGCCAAAGCAATTTTGTATGTGTGAGCAGGGTGTGGAGGGGATGTCTTTAAAAAATTAAAACCTCAAGAAAAGGGAAAACTGTCTGCCACTCAATTGCTGAGTAAGCTCTCAAGTGTCTTGGTCAGGGGTCAGGTCATGGAAATGAGAGAAGGGATGTTCTCAACTAGTCAGAATAGCACAAAGCACAGAGCAAACTAGCTTTTTAAGGAGGACTCAGTCAGAAGGTTTAATCCCTAAGTGGAGATGTACATATTTGAAATTGGGGTTATTTATGTTTAATACCCTTAATCCCTGAAGCCTGAAATTTCTTCTGAGTAACAAAGGAAACATTTAAGGTGGCCTTGAACATACTCAGATGACAATAGCTTGTTTTATTTGACCTTATTAAAAGTCCACATTTTATTTTTGTTTCCATCACAAATGATGCAGCCTGCTGCCGCTTTGATGTGAATTATATCTCACAAGCCGACTTGCTCCCAAAGTGCCATTTCCCTTTTTCTAATGTAACAAAGTTGGGAAGAGAGATGAAAGGAACAGTCCTTGGTGGAATGGCCGAGAAAGGATAAGAGGTTGAGTGAGGAAGCAGTGGTGGCAGGCTGGAGAGTGAACGAGCGTAAGGCAGTTCCTGAAACACCAGTTTGTATGAACCTCCACCTGTAAGGGAAGGGAAGAATGTTCCATCGTTGCCTGCATTCTCCTCTTCATCAAAGCTTTTGCTGGTATGCGTTGGACTGGTGCTGAATTCGGGAGCACATACCTCTGCTTTAATGCCGTAACGAGCTCTTTTGTTAGCCCAGTGAACTACTGCATTGGGGAAGAACATTTCACATCGCATCAGCTCAGCCCATGCTTTTACACGTTCCTCCCGGTGGATGACTTTCTTCCAGTGAAAGAAAAACATGCTAGTGAATATCAAGACATAACATAGCCCTAAGCATGCAAAATAGACAGGCAGCCAACCTGAAAAGCAAGAGCAGAGTGTAAGATCTTTGGTGCAGGGATCATGTCCAGTAATGTGCTGGTGGTGCACATTGGGAGGCTTAAGTCTGATTGATGAGGATCTTTTTGGAGCTATTCTACTATAAATGATGCTGTGTGTCTGTCAGTCATTTGACTTTTTCTTAACTGACTTACATTAAATATAAGAATTTCCATTCTGTCCCTTTGTATCTTTTAGAAGCTGTACCTGTATTGTAGGTGGGGATCTTGCTGTTTAAGGCTATGGTTCTCAAGCAACAACTGATGCGAGTCCATTTAGAGAATCTACATTACAGCTTAAAACATGTATGTAGTTGCCCCCACACAAATGAGCACCAATTTAAATAGTTAATTTGTCAATATGAAACAGCAGAAGTGTCCACACAGCCTTCCAGCAGTGGTCATCAGTGCCCGCCCCCAGGTCCAGAGCCTTTATGAGGCAGGACCAAGTAAGCCTAGACCATTGCTGATAGGTGTTTTATTAAACTCCCAGGGGCAGGGGTTCCACATGTTAGAGACAGTGTGGTATTTTGTGTAAGGGCTTGGTGTTATGATGCAAAGTCCTTTAGGATCCTTCAGTAAGAAAAGTGATGTCAACTCAGAGTATGAAAGTAAAGGCACCAAAGAAACAAATGCCTGGCTACTTGAAGAACTGCTTTCAGTCTGTGGGGGCATAAGTCATGCAGAGCCAGCACCAAGAAGGTATGAACTGTGAGATCTGTTCTGCTGTTTGATGGGCTTCTCACCAAAAAGGTCCAGTTATGAGCTAGATGCAAGGACTACTTGGTGTAATTCGCTGGCCTGTGTTAGGAGGAGCTTAAGCTAGATGAGCATAATGGGTCCTTGCCTTAAAACAGGGGTCTCAGACGCAAATCACCACGACGGCTGTATGAGGACTAGTACGTTAGCCTAAGAACTGCACCACTGAAACCATTTCATACAATGATATTGCAAATATGGATGATGATAATGTCATTGCAGGCTACAGGAGATAACTTTAATGGCCACATGTGGGCGGTGAGTTTGGGACACCTGCCTTAAAAAATATTTCTGCACTGTTACCAAATGCCTTTTAATCATAGCAAATCTAATCTGAAGTTCCTAATCAAACTAATAACGGCTATAGATGCCTAAAGAACTTGGATCGAGATATTACCTCTTCAGACAACCATGTGCTACCTCCCACATTTTTGGGTGTAGGGGGCATTTCTTAAAGATTGTCACAAAATAGCAATTGTGTTAGTTCGGCAGTGAGACTGCATTTCACCATTAGTAGTATCCTGCAGGATGGGTGAGTGGAGCATACGTATCATTGTCTTTACAGGATGAGTTTCATTGCTAGCCGCTTTCACTTGGATGTTCTTTGAGGTTTCAAAGGAAGAGCATTTTAGCAAGGTAATAGAAAACTGATCATTAATTTTCAGGTAGTAAATGTGCTACTCACTGCTGGGAATAATCATAGTTCACCCACAATTGGCTCTCAGAAAAGGTGGGGGGACTCACGGGTCTGTGTTGGTCCCCATCCCTGTGTTTGAGAGGGGAGGAAAAAGGATTGAAGGCACAAACCCTCTCAGATTACAGCAGGTGCCTTTGACGTAACAGAACTACATCCTCTGAAGATTCTAGGACTGTCAATGAAACAATGGTTGTTGGATCAGCAAGAACTAGAACAGCAACTCGGAACATCCAGGGGTTTCTGCTGTTATCAGGTAGCATAAAATAAAATCATGTTGTGCCTGTTAGAAATATCCTGGTGAAAGGAGTGAAAATGATTCAGAGGTATCAAGAATCTGATGAAGTGGGAGTTTCACCCACAAAAGTTCATGCAATAAATAAAAGTTGTTAGTCTTTAAGGCTGCGTTCACACACAGGCGGTTATTTCGATATGGTTGTTTCGAAACAACTTGTATCGAAATAACACCTTATTTTGAAATAACTTAATTCGAATTAACAGTTTGTTAATTCGAATTAAGGAAAAAAGCTCAAAGCGAAATAGCAGGTTCAGGCAACAGTTATGTCAAAACAAGTCACCGTTGTTTTGAAACAACATGTTCGCACAGCGTTGTTTCGAAACATTCATTTCGAAACAATGTTGTTTCGTCCCCGCATGGGGTTTAACTTGTTTCGAAACAACGCCGTTGTTTCGAAACAACGGGACCCGTTGTTTCGAAACAACCGTGCGTCGTGTGAACAGCCTAAATCTTATTTCGAAACAACCTCTGTTGTTTCGAAATAAGAGGGCTGTGTGAACACAGCCTAAGTGTCACCAGACTCCTTGTTTGTTTTGCGGAACTAGACTAATTCAGCTAGCCCTTTGGAATACTCCATGGGTATGTCTACACTAGAGGTGTATGTCGACTTAAGTAACAGCGGGGCCACATTTGGAGCTCATTAAGTTGTCTTAAGCACTTGCTTAAGTCAACTTAACTCTCACCCTTAAAGTTAATTTTAAGGGTTAAGTCGACCTCATTAAGTTGACTTAACAAAATGTGGCCATAAAAGTCGACTTAATAAAGTTGACTTAAGACAGGAGAGCCATTTAAGTTGACTTTATAAATACAAACTTAAGCCAGAGGACCCATTTAAAGTCAATTTTTTTAAGTTGACTTTAAGTGGGTCCCCTGGCTTAAGTTGACTTTATGAAGTTAATTTTAAGTCAACTTACATGATCCCTCTAGTGTTGATATAGCCCTTGTTTGTTTTGCTGAACTAGACTAGCATGGCTACCCCTTTGGGAGTTGATACAGTAGTGTGAGGTCTACATGCAAAGACCAAAACTCTGGTTGGCACCAAAGCTAGAGGCTGATCTGTCTGTGGAACATTTATGTACAGCAGAGATCAGGCATGTTGATAAGCTTGGCTGATTTTCTTTGGGTTTTTTCCTAGATAATTTTGATGGGTATCAATGTTAATTTTAAGCATTTTTTTATTTTTATCAATTTAAATATTCACAGGGGGACAATTATTTAATGGTAGTAGAAGTTGAGATTGAAGAAGTTGCAACAGTTTGCAGCTGTTAAATCTTGCTGGTCACCATCACATGACAAATCAGAGCCAGTAATGATCTTTAAATCAAACTCCAGTAAGATCTGAAGCAAAATTTTGCATACTTTGTCTCTCTCTGCATTTCAATGGTTATTGATGGAAATAGATTCTCAAGGGCTTGCCAGTGTGTGTTCAGTGAAACCGACATTCGTTGACAGTTCTTGGTAATAATCTAAACTTTCTAAACCTACTTTTTCAGCTTACCCCACACCATGCGCAGACCTAACCTGGCTGCAGCCTGTGGTTTTTTGCTGGTCATAGAGCCGAGGGGGCTGCATCTTACCCCCTGGCCTAAGCCCATACTTTTTTTGCCTGGGGTAAGATAACCAGATAGCACGTGTGAAAAATCAGGATTGGGAGGGGAAGTATAATAGGCAGTTATACAAGAGAAGGCCCTGAACAGTGGGAATGTCCCTATAAAATTGGGATATCTGGTCACCTGAACCTGGGGGTCCCTGTATTTTTAACCCTTCCCTGAAGAATCACTCTGCCACAGATTCTGCATGGGTGAGGAGTGAGTTATGGGATAAGTGGGAAGCGATGGGGGGAGGGAGCTTCTGGTGACCTCTTGTCAGGAGAGAAAGAGGTTCGTTCTCTGTTCTGGTCAATTAAAGATGCAGACAGCAGGAGGAGAATTACAAGTTTATTAGCACCCCGAGCTACTAGGTGCAGCCGGCCCCGAAGGACTGCTTTCTTCTTGTATTTATTACATTGCACAGTCTATTGAATTACATTCAAGGTTTCCAAAAATGGTTAAACACAGAAAAACTACAGCTTATTGGTTAACAATGTATCTATGACGCGATTATACAATGTCAGACCACGGGGGAGGGATAGAAGCTAAGACCCCATTATGGGAAAACTAAGAGCCCTTATGCTACATGTAAGGGCAGGTGAGAAGCCTAAATGAGGAGTGGGTTGCTAAGTGGTTATAACAGGTGTTTGTGGTTATTGTAATGTAGGTGTTTTCCTGTTAGTCTAGCTTTGGCTTTTCATTATGGCTTCGCTTTGGGCTACAGTTGCTAACGCTGCTCTGCCTGAACTAAAATAGCTGCACGCTTTGCTTGAGTTGCTTGGCCTTGCTTGGTTTTACTAGGCTGCATATCAAATTTTCTCTACACTCTGCGCCCTGCACTTGACCTGAAGTGGCTAGCAGGGGAATCTGGTGGGGGGCAACGGGTGCCCCAAAAGTAGGGTTACCAGGTGTGAGGCAAAAGGAGGACATGTTCTCCTTTTTACCTTCACGTCCTCCACCCGGCAGGTGTTTTTAAAATGCGTGATCGTGTCCGGCTTTTTACTTACAGGGGTTAAAGTACGCTGGCACTTCCCAAACACTATAAGCATTCCAGGGCCCCCTAAAAACTGGAGAATATTCCCTTTAATGCTACATTTTCTCCACCTGTCCTCCAACGTCCTCCTTTTCGTACTTCCCTGCCCTCCTTTCCAGGCTTTAGCATCTGGTAACCCTACCCATAAGTAGGGTTCCCTGGTCCCAAAGCCTGCAAAGGAGGGCGGAGAAGTACGAAAAGCAGGGCACATGGGGGAAATGCCGTATGAATGCAAGATTCTTCTGTTTTTAGAGGCCCTGCAACGCTTCCCCTAAAAACAGGGCGTTCCCAGGCCTTCCAGCATCCTTGAACCCCTGCCAGTCAAAACCCAGACAGCATCACCTATTGTAAAACGCCTGCCAAAGGGAGGAGCTGCGGGTAAAAAGGAGGCCAGCTCCTCCTCCTGCCTGACATCTGGTAACCCCGCCCTGCTGCCCCCCCGGAACCTTTGTTGCCCGGAACGCGGGAGCGCGGCGGCGGGGCGGAGCCGGCGGGGTTGCGGGACGGACCGGACGGACCGGATGTTGGGCGGGGGGAGCCGGCGGGGTTGCGGGACGGACCGGATGTTGGGCGGGGGGGAGCCGATGGCGGGGACGCTGCTGCTGTGCCGGGCGGTGCGAGGCCGGGCCCCGCTGCGGCCCCTGGGGCTGCTCGTCCCGCAGGCCCGGCTGGTGGCGGTGCCGCGCGGCCCGGCCCGGGGGGGCGAGGCCGGCCTGGAGGAGAACCCCTTCTACCCCCGCTACCGCCGCAAGATCCAGGCCCTGCGCAGGTGGGGCCCACAGTGTCACCCCCTGCGGGAGGGGTCACCCCTGGGGTGCGTGGGGAGGCCCCCCCAAAAAGTCACCTCCTGGGGGAGGGAGACACAAGGGGGAGTCATGTGGGGAAAGGGGTCACCCCCGGGCGGTGGGTGGCCTGAGGGAGGGGGGCTACATGGGGAAGGGGTCACCCCCCAAAAAGTCAGCTCTTCAGGTGTCACCCCCAGCGGAGGGTGATTACAGAGAAGAGGGGTCACCCCTGGGCGATGGGTGGCCTGAAGGAGGGAGTCACCCCTCTGAGGCAGGGGGGCTACATGGGGGAAGAGGTCACGCCCTGGGGTATGGGGGTTGCACCCAAAAAGTCATCTCCACGAGGCAGGGGTTACCCCCGGCAGAGGATGATTACGGAGAGGAGGGGTCTCCCCCTGGGCAATGGGTGGCATGAGGGTTCCCCCCAAAATTCAGCTCCACAAGGAAGGGGGTACCCCTGGCAGAGGACGATTACAGAGAGGAGGGCTCACTCCCTGGGCGATGGGTGACATGAGAGAGGGGGGTCACCCTCAGGGCATGGGGTTCCCCCCAAAAAGTCAGCTCCAC